>SNQJ01S0017888.1:0-13382 GCA_010110895.2 Picea sitchensis | reverse complement strand
TGCTTCAAACAATCTATTAATTCACATATGTTTAATGTTATATAGGCAACAACAATGAGGGAACAAAATATCATCATAACAAAACTGTTATAGCAATATTTGCCTCACCCTATGAAATCTTGCACAGAGGGCCTTATTCCATTTCCCTATGCAGACTTATCTTCCCTGTTGATAAAATCTAGAGACAAAAATTAATATTTTTCCACTTGCATGCATCTTGCACACTATACATCATGCGTATATGCAGACTGCTCCACTACAACCTGCGTACATCGGGATTTGTGCCAGAAAATGAAAATTAAATGTTGGGTTTCCATGTCACGATGGGAGATATCTGATCCTTGGCCTTCCATATACTAGAAACATTATGACTCGGCCATTCAGTTCCATTTTTAAGACTATAAATGGGGCAATTCTGAGCTATGGAAAAGGATAAATAATTCAACTTTGAGAGAAAAGTTACTCTAGAGAAATTATTACTTCATATTGAGTCTGCATCCCTTTGTCCTTTAAGTCTGAACAGTGTTTATCCCCCAAGCTCTTCCCTTATTGATGGAGAACCTCAATGTCTCATTTCTATGAGCTTGCCTTTGGTGGAGGATTGAAGTGGTGGAGGCCCAGCTGGAAGGAACTTGGTTTCTCGGTTCCAAACCGTGCCGACATGGAAGTCTGTAATATTTTCACTTATGTTGATAATTTATTAATAGAAATACTTTGTTCCCATCCAATTGATATATTGCAAATATATGAGTTATTATCCATGGGCATGTTTGTTTTGTACATTAATGGATTATGTTATCTAATGTGATAACCTTTTATATTATCACTATATGCTTTCTCTGCTTGTTTGTTGAGAACTCGTTGTAGGTATAAAGATTTGGGTCAAAGTTCTCAATGGTGGACATCATCAAACATTTGTACGAGGTAGGTCCCTTTCTTATCTCGCTTGCACATTGGTTTATATAGCATACTTTTGGGATAGAGTTTATTTCTGCAGTCATATCTGTCTATTGTGGTTAACCCTAGCCATAGAGAGATTTTCCTCATAATAGAATTGGTGACCGTACTAGGGATGAATCTTCTTTCTTAGGGTTTGAAGTACTTTTCTCTTGAGATTGCTCTCATTTCTATTGTGCTTCTTGTCATGTCATTGCTTGGAAGCTCCCGTGCATTCTGGGTCTGAGTTTTCATCCTTTCTCCCTTGTTTGGCCTTGCTTTAAAGCATATACACATTTTTTCCCTTGACAGTCGTGTATACACATGGGCTATCTCACTGCAAGCTGTGTATATACGCTTTTTTTTCCTAAACAGTCATGTACATCAGTTTTCCTTGCCTTTTCTCTTGGTCTGGTGTTTTTTGGGGGGGATTTGATGCTTGCTGAGCCTTCTTGGGTCTCTGTAGTGTCTGTTGAGTGCTTGTGGGATGAGAGGAAACCCTCTTTTGGTTGAATTTTTGGGCAAAGTATTTCCCTTCATCTTTTCATTTTTTATTGTCCTTTCACATTGGGCTAGGTGTTTTGTTGCTTGGTATCCTACTTGAGTTATCTCTTTTATACACAGTAGGGTTATATATCAAGTTACTTTTTAGTCCATGCATTTTCAGTTTTGATATATGGAAAATACAAAAAAAACAGGCATTTTTCATTGCTTGGCATTTTTGTCTTTTGAATTTTTACCATTATCTTAGTGCATATAGTGAAAGATTGCATTTTTACTTCTGAATTGCAGAGTTAAATTTGAAAATTGCATTGGCTTTTAGAACCATATCATTCATTGAAATTTAAAGTTAGGAATTTTCATTATTTTTATATTTATTTTCTTGCTGAGTCATAACACCATGAGTTTCATTACCATACATTTTTGAGTAATCATGACCATAAAATCAACGCTATAATTTAAAATTTATTAGTAACGATTTTATTTTCTAGGGTGCACAAACTAGCCTAGGATTTAGTGCCTTGGAATAGGATTTTGTGAGTAAACTTCTCCAAGGAAATTAAATAAACATATGTGTCTGAGTTAGAGAGTGGAGAAATCCATTGCATAATTGGTAAGATCAKGAGGCTCCACTCACACCGAGTTAATCACGAGGTCACATGAAGTCAGTTGAAGGGATATCCCCTTGATACCTTCCTAGCATCATATATGTTTATGGGGATCTATTCGTATATGGGGATCTTATTAGTTCCCTTACCTCCGTGGGATGCGGTGATTTCAAGGTTTAGGGCTTCTTTGCCCTGCCCATACAGTGGACCTAACTTATGACCTCTCGCCTGTGAATCGATTATACAGTGGTTTATTAATTTCTTGACTTAGGTGTCTCATAGGTTACTTGCAAGGGTTATTCTATAGGTACCCTGGGTCAGATAAGGGTCGGACAACACACAACCTTTATGGAGGATTACCCCTCCGGGAGGGTCTGAGCGACTGGTTTTTAAGCCCATGAGGGCCCTTATAACTAATTATGTTACCTCCGATCTTTAGCAAGGATTCTCACGCCCCTCTTGGGTGAGACATACCTTCTTTAGGGAGGGACGCCACTCAACCACTTTACCCTGTTTTCATGCACATTGGTCATTTGACTTTTGGTATGCTTTTTGACTACTAGTTGGCCTTAGGATAAATTTTTTATCTTTAGAGTCTTAAGTCATCATGGAGTCGGACCAGCCTCCCCGTTGGTCCCATCGCTTGTCACAATTACCACCATATTTTGAGTCATTTCCTTCTAAAATGAATAGAGTTATTAGGAGGGGTACACACACATCCACCGTTCATACTTGTGATTCTATAAGGATGAGTACTGAACCTAGTCTTCAGAACACTGGGAGCCCTTCAACTTCCATACCCACTATAGTTAATGGCACTCCTTCAACTCCTTCAACCTCCATGGCTGTAGTGTCTGAGGAACCTATCATTACTATGGCCCGGCCTATATTAAATGCTCAATATCTTTCCTTGAACCCTTTTTGGTCTCTTGGTCACTCACCAGGCTACAATGTTCAGTCCATCCCTATGGATTCTAGTCCATTTTCTTACGGTATGCCCAACATTACTTTGAAATTTTCGAACTCCATCCCAGCTGCTGGCCTTAATGCTAGAATTGGGCTTGGGGGAACTACACCTCCCTACACTCCTTTTTTGTTTGGTGGATCTCAAATCCCCCAAATGACTCCTAATATGGGAGGCATCCCTGCTTTTAACCCTGGGTCCAATCTTCCTACTTCTCTGTGGAGTAACCAACCTGGCAGACAAGCTTTGGCTCAATTTATTTCCTACAACCCTACCTCCTCGATGCAGATTCAAACCAATACTTGTTTCATGATGAATCTACCTCTATCCTCTAGGTTCCCACCCGGAGGAGGTTAGTTTCACGCTTTGGGAAACCCCCAACCTGGATCTAATCCGGCTGGTAGAAATTTCTATAACCCTCAACAGAACATTCATGCTGGAATGATGCCCAACCAACCTTATATGAATCATCCCGGAGGAGGGCCTTATAATGTTGGACAGGGCCATGGTGTTTACTAGAACCTTGGATGGCCTGCAAATCCACAAGAACAATATTTCCCGAGAGGTTGGGGCCAGATGTCGCAACCCCGTCTCCCTTTTCTGGCCACGCTTAATCTGCTAGATTTGTCTAAGTTAATGAATGGCCCTATGATTCATGATCCTCCATGGCCCCTTGCCCCCACCAAACTTCCTTCGGACATCCCAAAGTTTGAGGGTAATAATGGAGAGGATCCTGGTGATCATGGCAATACCTTTCACCTTTGGTCAAAATTTATGCTAGGATATCGCCACTCATATCTCAAACCATATCCAGGAGTGATGTAGATGAAAGAGGTTGATTAAGGCTCCTATACCCCTGACCTTTATTTTAGAATGGTTTCTTAATTCTTTGCATGCTCCTATCTCGAAGGACGTTGCTACTTTCGGGGTTACCACTGAGGAGGAGGTGAGCTTTAGGGCCCATCAGTTATACTTGATATATGCTCAGTTTAGGATGTTATACCACCTTCTTCCTGACGCACCAAAGTATACTTATGACCCTAGAAAAAAACCCATACCTCATGCCTATGGCATTGTAGGTGCCACCAATGTAAAGTCCACGGACTCGATGAAAAACCATTTGAAAGAGTTATATTTAAACCAATCTGCAGTAGGGCCAGCTTTGCCTGTGTCTTCCAACCCCACTTAGTCGATGGATGTACACTCTGTGCAATTGTCGGCCAACCCAAATGGTAACCAACTACCAGGAGGGAATAAGAAGAAAGGATGTAATAAGCGTAAGGGTGGGAAAAATGATAATAAACCAAAGGAAAATAATAATAATGAGAAGACGGGTAGTAATGTTGGAGAGGGAAAACAAGAAAGACGTAAGGTGAAGTTTCCCTGTAATATTTGCACAGATGACCACCTTACCCATTTGTGCCCCAAACTTGCAGAAGTTGCGAGGCTATTACCTCTATCGCCCGTTGTGCTGACGAATCCATTCCCACATAACCAGCACATGACCTTGATTTCCTCAAATGCCGAAAATGCGGCTGGTGGGAGTCAAAACCCATCGTCGCAAGATGGAGACTGTTTATGTATCAATATGGTCGATGAAAAAATCATTGTAGCCACTCGATATCGAGATTATATCTATTCAAAAGATATTCCTATTCTAGAATATCCTCCTCCTCCTCCAGAGATGAACTTACAAATTGAAAAACCAGAGCCATCACCTTGTATTACAAAAGGAGTACTCAAGCGCTCTACCCACAATCCTAATTCTAGATTAACCCAGAACTACTCTATTGTTGAGGACCTGGGTCAAACCCCTTGTGCGATGTCAGCTTTGGAGGTACTCCAGACATGTCCTTCATAGAGGAATTCCTTGCTATCTTCTTTAGGAGCTCTAGAACCTAGTGGCTCAAAAGTTATAAAGTTTGACGTCACGGATGTGAAGCCTCACTTGCCTTACCATTTGGATTTCCAAATCCACATGGAGAACTCAAAGTATACCATCAAACGTGCAGTTGTTGATTAAGGCGTTGCTACATGTGTGATGTCCTTGGTATGTTGGAAATCTCTCGGTTCTCCAACTCTTTCCAAGTCATCAAACATGTTGACTGATTTTGATGGTCATTCCTTTCGCCCTCACAGTATTCTCCCTGCCTTTATGGTCTAGTTAGGTGGGAAGACGATACAGGTAGTTGATGTGCCTCTTTATTATAACCTATTACTAGGTCGCAATTGGACTTATGTTATGATCGTTGTCATGTTGTCTATCTTCCGTACTCTTTGTTTTCCTCATGAAGGGAAGATCACAATGATCGACCAATTATCCTTTCCGTACACTAGTCCCAATGCATCTGTTAGACAGTCGATCCCTATGATTGACAATTCTTATCCGACAACTGAGAATATCAGTGTTGGAATGTATTCTTACCTCATGGGTACTTTCGACTTTGTGACACTGATTCACCACATTTACACCATGTCCAGTAGGCCCATTTCGATTGGGAGGTCCATTCCTTTCCGCACTTCCTATTTTAGTGATCTTTGGACCCTACCTTCCTCGAATGCGTCTTGTGAGGGTCAAACACGTGCTGGAATTATATCACCAACCTATGTTAGTCATGTTGGACTGGGTCGACAATCTCTACTAGTTATGTTGAATACCAACAACCAACCGTTGCAAATCATGATGGGGGCACAAGTCTAGTCATCGCTAGTCACACTGCACATACATCCCCAACCTCTGCTAGTCATGTTGGGGATTCATCACCAACCTCTTCCATTCATGTTGGGTATTTTCTGCTAGCCTCTGCAAGTCATGATGGGAGCATGTCACCAGTGTTAGCGATATTTCTGGTAGGGGGGGTAAAATGCGAAGGAGTGGGGTAAAAACCCACTTTCCCTAAGTCCAGAGTGCAAAATGCGCCTGTGCTAAGAGACAGTCACTTCTGGATGGCAGTATTTCGTGCGCCCAGATCAACGACGTGCATCGGATTCCGGAGCCCCCCCGCCTTTCTACCTTTAAGTGGAGGGGGGGGGTCTGGAATCGGGGGTGCACCTCTTCAACGGTCGATATCAAAGCGCCCGGATCAATGGCGCTCAAGGTGATTCCGGGCCCCCCCCCGCCTTTCTACCTTTAAGCAGAGGGGGGGGGTCCGAAATCATGCACGCATCTTCCCAACGGCCGAGATCAAAACACCCGAATCAACAACGCTCAGGTGATCCCATCCTTCTCAGCTTCTTTTATTTTAGCCAACGTGGTCACCCTTTCCATCCGTGTGGTATCTTCCCCCATCTCATCTTCCATTCACCATCCACCACATGTCCCGCCCCGTTCCACGTTAGCCTCCCTCTAAAAGAAAGCCCATTATATCTCATCTCCTACCCCCTCCACCTATTATCTTCCACCATGTCACTTCCTCTGTCGTCCCTCTCACGCCTCATCACTTCTTATCACACCCACATGGTCTTGGTGCCACCACTCCCGTTATGCACCCCATCCCTTGCACTGGCCTCCCCGCCTATCCATCAGGCCGTTCAGCTAATCCAGGTGGCAACACGAAGGGTCTTCCACGTCGCAGAAGTGTCGAGATGGCCCGGCCATCCTCAATCCCAATAAAGTAGTTATTGAAGTGGTTGGTGGTGGTTAGACATCGCCTCTGCCATAATGGGAAAGCCCGGAAACGAACTAAAGGCACGTCAATTCGCCTATGGAACTGTCAGGAGTTCGATTGCGTCTGCCATAATTTGCACGATCATTCAGAGACTGCAGGTGTTGACTGTCAGAAGCCATGCAGATGCAAAGATTTCAATGCAACGTCTCGATTCTATTGTTGTTGTTGTTTTGAGTATATGAAGGAGTTTTCACCATTTTTGTATCTATCGATGGTTGATCAGAGCTCCCAGTTGTAAATCTTTAATGAAGCACTGATACTCTGGTTATGTATGGGCTTTTGAGACTTCTTTCTTGATGAATGCCAGTTTCTTTTACATATTTGTTACACTGTGCTAGAACAACTCGGAATTGGAGGATCCAGTCGAGTTGTAGTTGTTATAGGATGATGTAGGTTGGATCATTGTAGCAGTTACATCATTTCTAATCAGTTCTTGTGATTTTCCCAGCACTGAGTGACTTGGAATTGGAGGATCTAGTCAAGTCCCCTTTCAGTTTCTTGAGACCCTAAACCAAGAGGATCTTGCATTGAGAGTCTTTCTTCTACAAAATATTGTAAGCTTGTTGCCCAAAGCCATTTGTTCACCTTTCTTACCAAGTATTCCACCTATTCACCTTTTAATCAACCCACTGGTTGAAGTTGGATCAAGACCTCCTTTGTCCCACACATGCTAGACCCAGTCCCTGAGTTAGAGTAATATTTCCTCGAGTCTTTATCTCCATTCGATCACCCCTTTATAATGAAAATGTGACATTAAACTGATGGGTGTCAGGCTCTTCTCCTGCAAGCAATCTAGGAGTGACTTCCGACGCTAACATTTCTGGCGCCATTTCCGGGGACGAAGTTGAATATTTTCCCCGCGATTGAACGACAAAGATTAGATGATTTTGAAGGTGCATCAGATATCAGAACTAGAAGATTGCTACTGTGCACCTGGCGACTCCATTATGACGACTCCGCTAGGGAGAACCTGCTCTATCAATTGTGGCTTTCAGAGGTAGACACACGTGGTCTCATCCACAACTGCCTCTAGCTACACCTGAAGCTGACCCAGAGGTGGTTCTTAGAAGAGGTAAGAGCTCTGCAAAAGAAGTTTCCATCGCCGAAATAGGTAATTTGTCGTCTCCCTCTGTGAGAGCTCCATTTTCTCCTCCTCAGTTTTTTAATAGACCTCCTTCAGAGGTTTCTCGTTTCTTGAATTTTGGGACTGTTCCTGCTGAGTTTTCCCCTCCTAGTCTGGGATTGGAGGGAGAAATCCTTGTCACTCCCCTTTCCTCTGAAGCTGTTCCTGGGTGTAGACCCAGAACTACAGAATATTTCCCCACTCCTACACAAAGAGGAGCTCATGTTGTCTTGAGCTCGTTAGCCTTCTCCTTGAATCCTCTCTTGTTTCCCACTCTGCTCCGAGACTCATTCCCAGTATCCCCTTCACGAACTCCTTCTCCTCCAAGTTCTCCTCGACCTAATATTCCTATGGCTGGTGTTAATCCCCCTCTGAATAGAATGGATGCCATAGTCGCTACTAGGTACGCTCCCTTAATCCTACCCCATCCTATGAATCCCCTCCCTGTTGGAGACTACTTGAAGTACATGCCCAAGTTCACTAGGGAAGGGGATATAACTGCAAAGGAGCATCTGGCTGCTTTCTACAGTTATGCAGACAACCTAAACATTGAGAATGAAGATGTCTGGATGAGAGTCTTCATCCAGAGCTTGGATGGCGAGGTGAGGAAATGGTTTAGAGGATTGACCCCAGGATCTATTGTTGGAATTGAAGCCCTGGATAGTGTTTTCCTGAGGCAGTGGGGAGATAGGAAGGATTTCATGTATTACATGACAGATTTTGGGTATTTGAAGAAAATGGAAGGAGAGTCTGTCTCTGAATTCTCCAAAAGATTCAATAAAATGTATAATAAGATTCTCGCAGAGATAAAACCCTCAGAAGCCTCTGCCCAAATTTCCTATGCTGGTGCATTTGACCCTGATTTCAGTCTTTTATTGAGAGAAAGAAGAGCCACCTCCTTAGCTCAAATGAAATATGTGGCCATAGAAGTGGAATCCAACATATTAGCAGCTGACAGACTAAGGAACAAGGCTGACGCAGACAGAAGAAAGGGAAAATCCGAAGCCTCAACTTCTAGCTCATCGGTACCCCACCCTCAAGTGGATGAACTGACCAAGATGATGAAGTTTCTGTATGAAGAGATGGATAGATTGAAGGTGGAAAGGAAGAAAATGTACAAGGGCCCTCAGAACACCGAAAACAAAGGAGGTTTCAGAAGGCCAAATAATATTGTTCCTCCGACTATGCACAGAGAAAGGGGAAGAGACAGAGAAGACCAGAGAATTTAGGCTCCTTTTCAGAACAATTTGGTGGCCGATGAGGAAGAAGGAGAAACAAATGAGCTTGACGCTGAAATCCATTGCTTAGAAGATACTCCTCCTTTTCCTCATCTCACTCAAGCAGCTTACGAGGAGTCTCTCATGGATAGTCAGCTGAATGAATTGAGCAAGGGAGACAAGGCTAGCGGCKGTCGAGGCAGGTACAACCTGAGGTCCGAAAAAAAGACAGAAGCACTTGATATCCTTGAGTGGTCCACTAGAACAGAGAAACCTGCTAATGAAGTAGAAGACGCTCACAGAGGTAAGAAGGCTAAACCCCTCTCTCCCACTGTCCACCATCATGTTCCTAAAATAAGAGAAATTCCAAAGCCTATATCTTCATTTAATTTCAAGCATGAAATTCAAAAGATCAGAATCCTTGTGCCCCTCACCGAGCTAATTAAACATGGGGAATTTAAAACACGCTTCTCTGAGCTTTAACAGTCTGAAGCCTCATGCCTTCCCACAGATTCCATAAATCTCCAAGATGAAAAGCCAGCAGTTGTCCTGGGTCCCATGGTAGAAGATAGATATGATTCATCCCCTCCCTTCTACACGTCCCTGAACATACATGATAAAGTGTTGCACAACTGCTTGATGGATTCAGGGGCTTCTCACAACCTCATGCCCAAAACCGTCATGGAAGATTTAGGACTAGAAGTCACCCGAGACTATCATGACCTCTATTCCTTTGACTCCAGGAGAGTTCAGTGTCTTGGAGTTATTAAAGACCTAGGTGTGACCTTGTTTCAACTACCCATGAAGAGTGTGGTCATGGATATCGTAGTAGCTGACGTTCCCCTCAAGTTTGGTATGCTATTGTCAAGATCTTGGATAAAAATACTAGGGTGAACCTTGCAAATGGATCTCACATATGTCACTATTCCATTGTTTGGAGGGGAGCACAGAAGACTATATAGGGAAGCCCAACTAGCCTACATAATCAGTGATGAAGCCAACCCTACCAATCATCCGATCTTTGCCTTGGACACTGATTTAGGTTCTAGTTTACTGCAGCTCACCCATGCCCCCGAGCCTCCTCTAAAACTCAGAAAGAAGCCCACTGTTTCCCCTGAAGTTCCTCCCTCCATCACCCCAATATGGAAAATGTTTTTTGATGGAGCCTGTTCCTGAGAAGGCGCTGGAGCTGGGGTGGTTTTTGTGTCACCTACTCAGGAAACCATTTCCCTGTCATACAAGTTGGAATTCGAAACCACTAATAATGTGGCAGAGTATGAAGCTCTTATCCTAGGATTAAGAGCCGCAAAGGAAATGGGAATTCAAGAGGTAGCAGTGTTCGGAGATGCCGAGTTGGTAGTCCAACAGATCAGGAGCGCTTATTAGGCCAAGCATCCCCAACTCAGGAATTACAGAAATGAGGTATGGGACCTTATTGACAGTTTCTTCTCAACATTTAATATTTCTTTCATCCCAAGAGAAGAGAATATAGTGGCAGATTCCTTGGCTACATCAGAAAGCAATTTCAAAGTACCCTTGCCGCCCAAACTGAGGTATGATGTAGAAGTAAAATACAGGCCCTCCATACCTGACAACATCAAACATTGGAAGGTGTTTGAGGATGATCTTGAGATCAAAAAGTTCCTAGAGACTATTGAAGAATTCTCAGAAATGCATATCGACCAAGACTCTGCCTCTGAGGAAATGTTTGATGGGGGTGAGTTGCTGGGTAAAATAGCAAATCATGACATTATTCAGTTACCTAGCAATCACATTCCAAGGGGACTGGTCCCATTGGAAAGATTGTTTGATAGGAATGATGTGGCAATAAAGGGGAGAGTTTCAGGTGATGATGCTGACACAGATGACTACAACATTGGCACACCAGAGGAGCCTAAGTTTGTCAAGCTGTCAAGGAGTTTGACCGAGGAGAATATGGTTGAATATACCGAGTTGCTGAGAGAGTTTGTTTATGTGTTTTCATGGACCTACGAAGATCTCAAGACATATGACACATCAGTCATTGAGCACAAGATCCCACTAAAAGAAGAGGCTAATCCATTCAAGAAGAAGTTGAGGCAAATAAATCCCATGTTGCTACCTGTCATGGAGAAAGAAGTGAAGAAGCTTCTAGATGCCCAAATCATTGTCCCCTTGAGATATTCCGATTGGGTGGCCAATTTGGTTCTGGTAAGAAAGAAGAGTGGGGAAATCAGACTCTGTGTTGATTTCAGGAACCTGAACAGGAGCTCAAGGAAAGACAATTATCCCCTGCCCAACATGGAACATATATTGCAGAAGGTCACTGGTGCATCTAGAATATCCATGATTGATGGCTTCTCTGGCTACAATCAGATATCAGTCATGCCTGAGGACAGAGAAAAAACGGCCTTCACCACTCCTTGGGGAACATTCATGTACGCCAAAATGCCTTTCAGACTCATGAATGCAGGAGAAACATTTCAACGAGCCATGGACATAGCCTTCATTAGGGAAAAGACCAGTTCGTGGTAATCTATCTAGATGACATCACGATCTTCTCCAGGACAGAAAAGGAGCACTGCTGCCACTTGAAGAAAGTTTTCCTGAAGTGTCGGAGGTTTGGCCTATCCCTGAACCCAAACAAATCTTTGTTTGCTATGAAAGAAGGGAAGATATTAGGCCATATAGTGTCAGTAGAGGGAGTAAGGATTGACCCTAGTAGGGTAGAAGCACTTTAGACCCTGTCACTTCCCAGATCTAAGATCTGAGTTGGTGAAACACATCACAACCATGCTCAGGAAGGGAAATGAAGTGAAATGGACTACTGAACCCATGGGATCTTTTGTCCAAATAAAGAGGGCGTTGACTGAGGCACCTGTGCTAATCAGTCCTGATTATTCTAAAGACTCCCTGATTTTTTCTTTTGCTTCTCATGATACAATAGCAGCAGTCTTGTTGCAGAAAAACGATCAGGGACAAGAGCAACCTATTGCCTTCTACAACAAGGTGTTGAGAGATGCTGAACTCCGGTACGAGATCATGGAGAAGCAGGCCTATGCCTTAGTGAAAGCTCTCAAAGATTTTAGAGTCTATGTATTGCACTCAAAAGTCACTGCATACGTTCCTTCAGCCTCTGTGAAGGACATTCTTATACAGCCAGACATAGATGAGAGGAGAGGTAAATGGATCACCAAGATCCTAGAGTTTGATCTGGTAATTAAGCCCACTAAGTTGATAAAGGGGCAGGGCTTAGCCAGATTGTTGGTTGAGTCCAATTGCAAAGCTTTGGGGATTAAATTCATCAATGAGCAATCTAAGTCATCCAACAAGAGTTCCCAAGATGCTTTATCACTAGCAGCATGCCCTTGGTACAAGGATATCTTGTACTTTCTGCAATAATTGAGGCCCCCTGACGGCATGGAAAAGAGCAAGGTGAGAGCTTTAAAGCTTAAGGCTGTCAGATATTGCCTCATTAACCAAGTCCTATACTAGAAATACCCTTTAGGGGTATTTTTAAGGTGTCTGGACCCACAAGAAGCCCAGCAGGTTGCGTTTGATTTCCACAACGGTCTTTGCGGAGGTCATCATTTTTGGAAGGCCACAGCCCATAAGATCCTCCGAGATGGGTATTATTGGCCCACCTTGTTCCCTGATGTCTGCAGAGAAATCAGAGCTTCCATCAAATGCCATAAGTTCTCAGGAAAGCAGCAGCTCAAATCTCTGCCATTAAAGCCTGTGGTGGTTTCAGCACCCTTTCAGCAGTGGGGATTAGACTTCATTGGAGAAATTCATCCTCCCTCAAGTGGCCAGCATAGATGGATCCTGACTGCGATGGATTATTTCACCAAATGGATAGAAGTTGTCCCCACCAGGAGCACTTCTCACAAAGTAATTATCAGCTTCCTGGAAGACATCATAGCCAGATTTGGTTTCCCTAGCAGAATCGTCACTGACAATGCCGCCCCCTTCAATTCTGAGCCTCTGGTCAAGTTCTGTGAACAGTTTGAAGTTTCAATAATTCATTCTAACCCCTATTATCCTCAGGGAAATGGACTAGCAGAGTCTTCCAATAAAATCCTGATCAAGCTCATTAAGAAATTATTGGAATATAATAAAAGGGCCTGGGATTAAAAGCTCAAATTTGCTCTATGGGCTGATCGGGTCACAACAAAGAGGTCCCTAGGCATCTCTCCCTTCCAACTTGTTTATGAAGAAGAGGCCATTTTCCCTACTCAGCTTGCCTTATCTGTGGCGAAATTCCTCTAGGACTTTGAAGGAGAGCCTGACCATATGGTCAGAAGGATTCATCAGATGGTGGAGGTGCAGCAGATCAGAGAACAGGTCTTGGACAGGGCCTATGACCATCAACAAAGGATCAAGCAG
>SNQJ01S0017887.1:201877-222333 GCA_010110895.2 Picea sitchensis | reverse complement strand
GTAATTTCTCTAATAATGCCCCTCCTCCCACCCTCTAATAATCCTAATTAAAAAGATGATTAATTGTGCATGAGGACATGTGTCATTGGGGATTTTTCTATAAAACAAATGGTGTAGAAGGGAAATGGATCTCACTTTTATTTGGTAATGTTATGCTGCCAAAAAAATTTGGACTGTGTTTTACTTGTGAGAGTTGGGAAACCAAGCTTGGAGAAAGAGTGGAAGACCTTCCTTGCGAGACAAGACTTGGAGCTATTGTGTGTTGGTTTCTTGTGTGTGGCCCCTTTGTAGCTCGGGGGGTTAATGGGGAAGAAGACTACTCTTAGCATTGGTTGGGAGGTACCGATGAAGTTTCGTGATTAGTAAGCGGGAAAAACAAAAAGAACGCAAGTCTCAAAGGACATTATCAATTCTCCGTCTTCTTGGGTTCTGATATTTATTGGGTTCCGGTATTTATTTATGAGATTTTGTATAAGAATAAATTGTAAATTGAATTTTTTTTAAAATTGTTGCAAAACAATTGTAGTTCTGAACTTTAAACTGGCAAAGATTATTGGAGAGGCATGGTATCATCTAAATGGAATTCCCTTTATTCGCTGTCGTTTATCTTAAAACCCAGGAAACCATAAGTTAATTGTTTGTTGTCTTGTTTAAATTTGTAAGCCATAATTATAATGTTTTTTTAATTTCGTTGCCAATTGATTCTACCATTCGGAATATCGAATTGCATGAGATCGTTGTCCAAATATTCGATTTTTTCTAATTTCGTTGCCAACCGAAATTAGAGACATTGTTTTGATATTTAAATTGAATCGTTGTCAATTATATGCAAATCCATAGTTTAGAAATGTGTTGGTTTCTTTAAAATATCTCATTGTCCATCCAGAAGTTAGATTCATCTAGTCACCGCAAATTGTGTTTACCAATTGAAGGTTTGAATTATAAAAAGAAAAACGCTACAATGATTTGTGCTTGGAACGAATTTGAAGTTGTAAAAATTTAATCGTAAGATTGGATTTATGAATTGGAAGAATCGCTATGAATTTTTTGTATGGCAATTCTATATGGCGTTGTAAATTTGCAATTTGAATTGAAATTTGTTACGATAGACGCATAAGAAATTCACATTCTGGAACGGAATTGCTAGGGTTTCCGTAAGTATAAATTGCATTAGTAAATTCAATCTAGTCATAATTCGTTGAGGTTTAGTTGATTGTTGTCAATAATTGCAAAACGAAAAAGAACCCCACTTGGGCGTGGCATAATTTTATTGTTATTTTCGGAATTTAAAAATTATTGGGTCAATGCAAAACTTACATGCACCTTTCAGAACTTCAGTTCTTCTGTTGGACGTTGCCCAGTCCTTATTGTTATTATATAATCATCGTACCATAGAAATTAGTTATCTTCCTATCCTTGATTTCATATCATTCCCATTCTCATCCGTCATGTTATGAGATTTGGATGTTGTCACTTGTCTAGCACTAGTTACTTGCTTTGTGCTAGAATATTTATTGGATTGCCTTTGCAACATGTTCAAGCTCTTTAGTATCTCTTCCTGGGATTTCATAATATTCTCATTATATTCCCTATAACTCTGCACTTCTCTTTGCAAGTTGCTCATAGTTACAGGCTCATGTCTACCTCTTCTTCCATTGGACTCTGTCCCAACATTTCCCATGCTGACATGTAGACCTCTCACCTCTTCCTCGTGGATGTAGGACCCTTGGGAATCCTCCATGATTGTGGTTCTCATACATGAACCAAACTTCCTTCCTGTACCCCTAAATTCTGTAAGAAAATGTGGATGCAATTTTTTTATGTTAGACAAATATATATATATATCCACAATTATGAAAAAGAATGCATAATTTTGTATGCTCTTTAATTCCACCAGTCATCCTCTTTTGCATTGATTGCAACGTAAACTTCCAATATCAATTTTATGGGTTGATATATGGATTATCCTCTCTAAGATATTTCCAACGACTACTTCCTTTCTCCATTCTGAGTTCTAAGCAGAAAGTTATAGTCATTTGAATATTGTTGATTTACTCATTTTGCACACTTTTCATTCTAGTGCAATTAATCCCAGACACCAACTTCTGCCACTTGTAGAAGTAAATATGTTAGGAACTAGAGAAATTTTTGTATGAGACATAGATAATAATGATGACAGGGAAATCTTAAAAACTCTCATATTGTCAATCTGATGCTCCAATAAAAAATTGCAGCAATATGGAAATGACAACTTTGCCCTTTTTCACTCCTTTTTCCACACTTGGAATTTTTAGCCAATCTGGTTATCTCCCAAAATCCACACTTCTGGAAAAACTTCACTAAACTATAGTTGTTTGGATTGATGAGTATATAAAATGTCGATTAAATAAATATTTCGATATTTGTCATCTGGGGACCCTTTTCCTCCTTAGAAAATATCAAAAATCCCCAAAAAGTGGCCCGGAATAGTGGATTTTGCCCTGTTTCAGCGTTCCCATTCCAAACCCCTTAGAATCCAGTCGATTCCTTCACACAATATTTTCATGTCTACATTTCTAACACTTTGTACAAGTATCAACAGTAATTGTTCTCGTGCCACTGCACTTGACCATGATCTTCAAAAACAAGAATTTACATTTTCTAGAAAAAAAACATAGCATAATTGAGCAATGGCCCTATTTGGCACTTCTATAGCCCATGAAACTGTAGACAACAACCAGAAGTTTCATTTCAATCTGACTTAATATGCTCCATTTATTGCCAAAATACGTTTTTGTCTCGAGACTTGGTTTTTTTTCTTCGAGACAATAGGACAATTTTGCATGTGTGGTATCCTTCTTCTTTTCTTCCTTTCTGAAGCTCGTGCACGTATCAATTATGTATTATGCACTAATATTCAACACGTGTTAGATCCGTAATGGGTTGCATCAATAACACACGCCCCGCACACCAATATCCAATGTGCACCACTTCTATACCACACACCAATATTCAATGTGCACAATTTTTTTATATTGTGCACCAATATACAGAGAAGACAATTTTTTATGTTGCGCACATATATACAGTGCACGCAACTTTTTATGTCATGCACCAATATACAGTGCGCGCAACTTTTTATCTCACACACTAATTGTTGGACTATTGAGAGGGGGGGTGAATCAGTAATAGAGCAATGTAATCATTTTTAACCATATAATCCAAGTGTTATATCAATGTAGCATTATCATCCAATAACTGCAGAGTAAATAAGCAATGAAAAAATGAACAATCATACACATACACGCCTACGGTACACAAGTGTTTTCATTGGAAACCCAAATTGGTTGAAAACCACATAATGTTTTTTGCTTATATGTCTTGAAGAATTACATTCATTGGGGCTTTGCTTCCTTTGTTTCAATTTGGCCCCGGAAGGACTCCAACCCTAATAGTTTCCTGGGGCTGGCACGAGGGCTTCAACTCCCAATTCTCTGGCTACAAACCCGAGGAAGGAGGATACAACCCCTCTTGTTCTTTGGCTACAAACGGAAATATTCAATATGCTCAAGTGTGATTAAAATGAAGGCCTTGCCTCTTATTTATACTCTCAAGTAGCTTCCTTAAAACATCTTCTGAGTCACTTGGCCCACTTTCCCTTATTGTAGGGTTAGCTTGGGTTTCTAATTTCTCCATTAAATTTATTATTGGAAATAATTTACATTTTGTATTCACTTTGCAGATTGCCATACACTCATCCACTTCACTTTATTATTTACCTTTTAAAATCTCTTAAACCACTTTGACTACTTTGACCTTTTGGGGCTTCTAGATGACATATGAGGTCCTCCAACCATTAAGACCATAACTCTCAAACCATGGTAGTTATGTGACATTCCACATACCACCGAGAAATGGAATGACATGTACTATCCATCTAGAATGATCTTTGCAACTAAATATAGCAAAAATCATATCGTTATCAAATAGAACAAACTTGGGTCCAATTACCCAAACCAGGTTCTCAACTTGCATGGTCATAACTCTCTAATAGCGGGGTTATGTGGCGTTCATACCACCGAAAATGGCATGACAAAGAACTATCCATATAGGATAGTTTCCGGAACAAATTTATTGTCCTTCATCTCATTATTCCACAGTGTCTTGGGTTCTCTTACTCTTCAAAGCGTCTTCGAAGTGGGGATTTCACCATAAGGGGACCACTTTGGATTTCCTCCATATTTACTTCTTATAAAGCATGAAAAAGGAAACAATGTGACCATGTTGCATCAAACAATATTGGTCCATTACCCAAACCTTTGATACTTCACGGAGACTTTCTTACAGGGTTGACATCAATGGAAACCAGCCTTAATCAACAATCTCCCAGCATTGATGGCAATACTTTGATCACAATATTGAAATCCTTATCCTCCCTTACTCCCCTAGACCAATACCCTCTGTTGCATCGATAAATCGTCTATGTCCTGCATCCCGTTAGATCTCTCCACTTTGTCATCAATGGCGAAATTATCCTCCATGGAATTTTGCTCCCAGTGAACTATCCTCGTATGGTGTTTCTTCGTGTACATCTACAAGACATATAGATAAGCATTCAAAAGCATTCATTTTGGGTAGAAATATCCAAGTCTTTGGCGAAGATATTCAAGGCTTCTCGTGGAAGTGGTTCTGTAAAGATTATGCGCCACTTGTTCTTTTACTTTATACTCAACTATGATGTTCTTTTATGCAACTTTGTTCGGTAGAAATTGATACTTGATTGGAATGTGCTTCGTCTTGGAGTGCATCCGGGTTTTGAAATCTTGATGGCACTTGTATTATCTGATATATTGGAATGGGCTCATCATACTCAACATGTGTATCTGTCGAAGTTTGTTTCATCCAAAGAACGTGTGGACAACATGTTGTATCACCGCCTCTCGGTTGTAGATAGAGATATTAATGATTGTTTCTTGTAGCCATGATACAAACACTCACCCAATTTCTTAGCGTTGCTCCAACTGGTGCCGTCCGGTCATCAATAAAACACCTTGTCTGCATCACATTAGTAGAGCCAATAAGTGATAGATCTTTTCCTTTTGGATGCATAATCCAAATCTTATGTTCCTTTGATATGTCGAGATCCTCTTTCTTGCTAATACGTGATTCCTTTGGTCTTTGCTTAGAATACATACCACATGTGTCCAAAGCTGCGTTATCACGGTCTCAATGTTGTCACATATAGTAGGCTACCAAACTGATGACACGTATTTTCGATCACGTAGACTTGAATCATCATATTTGTTCAACTTAGAACTAGTTTGCATGGGAGTGATAATTGAGGACAATCTTGTACCATTCCTGAACCTCTTTAGCTTGTTTCTCGATATGGTGGTTTGAAATAAAAAGAATTCTTTAGTTGCTTGATGTATCGAGTCGGAAGAAAGATAGTTCTCAAATGCTGACATTTCAAATTCATTAAGCATGTCCTTTTTGCGATTTAGAAGCAACATCATCATCACTGCAAAATAATATCATCAACATAAACTTAAATTAATAAAATATTGTCTTGACTTACCTTGATGTAGGGTTGTTGTATGCACTTCCTTTTGTAACTTCTGTCTGCTGCTGAGATAGCATCGATCCCCGGAGTACCATGCTCACAGGGCTTGTTTAAAACCAGCTAGGAGCCTTCTTTAATTTACACACATAGTATGTTGTTCTCGACAACTAAAATCATACGGTTGTTCAATGTAGACTTCTTCTTCAAAGTTCCCCATTGGAAAAGTTGATTTCACGTCCATCGATATACTTTAACATTTTGGAGCATGTATAATCTAAAAGCGAGTTGTTTATTCGGCAAGTAGGGGCAAATGTCTCTTCATCAGTTCATTCGTATTGCGTAATTCTTTTACATACCAATCTAGCTTTGTTCGCCCACAACTATCCATCTTCATTCAATTTATTCGAAACCATTTTGTGTAGATCACATTCTTCTTCTTTGGTCTTGGAACCAGACAGTATCATTTTCTCTATTTGATCAATTTTTCATCCATGGCCTTATTCCAAATTCATCCTTGTTGGCTTCTTCAGCAGTTTAGTTCA
This sequence comes from Picea sitchensis, assembly GCA_010110895.2. NCBI lineage: Eukaryota > Viridiplantae > Streptophyta > Pinopsida > Pinales > Pinaceae > Picea > Picea sitchensis. The sequence goes on along the minus strand of SNQJ01S0017887.1, from coordinate 216,249 downwards.
ATTGTAGATAAAGAGTGCTTACAAGTGTGTTTTGATTGCGGTGAGCAATTTTCTTCCTAGTCATAACTCTTGTTTTTGTTTCAATAATTTGATCACGAGGATGGTTAATACGTACTACCGTTTGCTAGGTGTATTTGGAGAAACTTGTTGTTGAACTTTGCTCTTTTGCTTCCGTCATATTCTCTTCATCTTCATCTTCATTTTACTTCTTTTTGTCTTCTTCTGAAAGTTGTTCCATTGTTTGTTTTCTTCTTCCTTTGGGAGTTAGTGCTTTGTTTCATTAGTTGTTACATTGATGTTTTCCACAACTTTGTTTAATCTTAGTTGTATTTACTTGTATGCTTTCCTTGTACTTGAGTAACCTTAATTGTTGTTTGTCCACATGAGGTGCTTTCCCATTCTTCATCTTCTCTTTTGATTAGCATTTGCTTCCAAAAACTTCTGAGATTAAGCACATTTTGTTGGAGTCTTCCTTTCCATGGCACAAAGTGGGAGTTTTATCGATTGTTGTTTACGAGGCATTACTCTGTTTTTGAATGTGAAATTTGTTGTATGCATTGCACGTGTCCAAAAAAAAATATCTGTCAACTTTAGTCATTGTCATTGTTGATCCATTTCTTTGTCTTGTCATGTTCTTTCTTTCCACAAATCCATTATGTTGAGGTGTCCTAGGACAATTGTCTTTTATTCCATGATTGTTGCGGTAGTCCATAAATTCCTTTGGGGAGGTGAATTCTCCTCCATTGTCAGTCTTAAGCATTTGATTCTTAGATCATCTCATTTTTCAACCATTTCCTTGTAGATCTTGAAGTTTTCAAAAGCTTGGCGTTCTTGAAAGCAAAGCTGGAGTCATTCTTGTATAATCATCAACTAATAACATAAGTATCTCACCTTTTAAGCCTTTTTGTTGTAGTTGGTCCAACTAGATCATTATGCACAATTTCCGATTGGTTTTGTTGGTGAATATTCCTTTTATTTGAACACGGTCTTTGTTTACTTTCCCTTGTTGGCAATGCTTGCATAAAGTGTTGGTTGGTTTAAATTGATGGGGCATTTCTCATTTGCTTCTCTTTTAACTTTGACAGCTATAAAAATTCATGTGGCCCATTCTTTTGCCATAGCCAACTTTCATCTTCCTTTCCTTAGCAATAGCACTACGTTTCAATATTTTTTAAGCTTAACACATATATGTTGCTTGAATTTCTTGGTTGCAGCAACTAATTTCCCTAAACCTTATTTTCTTATCTAACTTGCTTGTGTGAATCTAAAATAACTGTGACCTTTTTCACACATTTGAATCACACTTTAAATATTATGTTTCTTATCTTCTACTAGTGGAACATTTTAGCGCTTTGGAACAGCATTCCCAATTCAGACTAAGCCTTTTCCAATGATTTTGGCTGAATCATCATTTCAGGAAGGAGATTGATCCATCTCTTTCCTTCGTAATGTAAAAACATCTCTATCACCTTTCATGTGTTTGGAACATCATTGCAACAATACCAACCATGTTTCTTCTGTTTTACATCTTGTGGAGAGCGATTATGCATTCTTCATTGTTATATCGATCTTGCTTTCTTATCCGTAATGGTTTGTAGGGTTTACTTGTTTGTGTCTGTTGGGGTTCTTTGGGAGATGTCATTTACCGCGATATTTGGACATGTATCCAAAATTGGTACATTTGTAACATTCCACTTCAGTTCCATATAGAGATTCAAACGTGTTGTAACTTATTCTCGTGTTTCACTGGGTTTTCTTGAATAACCCTTGTGTATTGTGTCTCAAAGTTGTTATTGTTCTGTTGTTAGCTCTGCAATTCTGACTTTATCCTCAAAATTATTACATGCATGACATAAACCAAAATATAGTTTGATGCTTTAACGGTTGAGATCTTAGAAGGGAGGTGTGAATCCTTCTTCTTCTTGAGGCTGTCTATCTATTGTTGATTATAAAATCTCAATCTTCTCGGTGGAAGAGTGTCCACAATAATCTTCAGCAGCATATCTTTTATCCCCTTTGATTGTTTTACGCATAGCTTTTTTGGATTTGTTTCCTTACTATATTGTTTTGGAGCTTGATCCATTTTACGTGATTGTATCAAGTTCGGACTTGTTAAGAATGGGATTTTTCTGCTAGCGATAATCATCGGAACTTTTAAGCTATTGCATATTTTTTCTTTTGAATATCCTTTCTTAGTGTGACAATCTGTGTTTCCAGGTTTCCAATGATCACGTCATTTCCTTCTAAAATTTGTTCTTTGAGAATTTCTTCAATTATTTTATCTTTTCTATTTGAGCCTTCAGTTTTGTGATCATTTGTCCTAGTTCTTGGGTGTCTTTTTCTTATCTAGTTAAGCATGGTTTTCGTTTCTTGTTTTCTCTTTTGATAACTCCTATGGAACTCATTAATTCTTCTCGGAAGTCAACTTACGCCTCTTCAATTTCTTCTTCATATTCTTCTTCATATTCTTCTTGATATTCTTCTTTATCAAGTGGCTGCCATGAATAGAACTCTCCACTGTTTCAACGTCGACTTCATCTTCATCGATGATGAGATGTCTTCTTTGGTGCAAATCTTTTCTTGAAAGCTTTATTTGTAGTTCTTTTACCTTTATATGTTTATCACGTCTTGAGTAACCTTTCATCATTTCTCTTTTTTTCTTATGAGGGTATGAATGACCAATACCATCCTGAATTAAAACAAATTAAGGAAGCTTACCTCTATACCTAGTGTTGGTTCCCTTGTTCGATCTTTTGACAAAGTTGGCCACTTCTTCATCATCTTCGAGGCGTCGTTGTTGCTACACTATATTCTTCTTGTTCCTTTTCTTTGCTGACTTTTTTTGGATGCTTTGAAGGTTGCTTCTTTTACATGGATTTTTCTTGTTAGAGTTCTCATCTCATATGTTGTAGAAATTCCATGCAGTTCATCATGCTTATTGAGTTTAGATTGAATCTTTCTTCTAGATTTGATATCTTAGGGTTGAATCTCATGAGGAAGTATCTTAGTACCTTTTTGAGCAATTCTGAGATTCTTTGATTTCTTCTCCCAATCTATGAATTTACATTCAACTTTGTTTCATCGACTCATAGAAGTAGGTTGAATATCTTCATCTTCCTTCATTTTTAGTTGTTGAGACTGACCTCTATAAGTTTGAAGATTTGTTGCTTTGACTTTGAATATCCTTCACTTAATATGTTGAAGCTTGTCCCAAATCTCTTTAGCATATTTACAGTATTCAGCTTTGTGAATATTGTTTCACTAAGACCATTCAAAGTGCATTTTGACTTTAAGATTATTCTCATAATCAATATTAGTTGTGTATCTATCTAATCTGATTGTCAAACTTGAGGAATCCTTGTGCACAATATATATGTCTTCAATCCTTATGCTCCAAAGACATTCTTCTATCAAAACATGGTATTCCATTTTTATCTGAGTTGGTCCTCTCCATGATCTCTACCTTTTGAGTGGTTAAACTTATTTATGAAGGGACTGCTCTTATACCAATTGTTGGATTACTAAGAAGGGGTGAATGGGTAATAGATTAATTATAATCATTTTTTCTTCAAATGTTATATCAATGTAGAATTATTATCAATAATGAAGCGATGAAATAAACAATCACACACATGCGGTACGCAGGTGTTTTCACGGTGAAACCCAAAGTGGGAGATAACCACAGAATGTTTTTCTTATGTCTTGAAGAATTACATTCATTGGAAGCACCAACCCTTTGTTTTCATAATTTTAAGCCGGAAGGAGGCTCCAACCCCTAGTTTCGAGGGATACCTGGCGAGGAGCTCAACTCCCAATTATCAAAACACAACCCGAAGGAAGCTACAACCCTATGTTCTTGGCTACAACGAGGAAGAGTGGCTACAACCACTGTCCCTTGCCCGATCCACCTTACACCACGAGTAGAAGTAGAATGATGGAACCAACATCACACTATCTTTGTGAGATATCTTGTTGGTAACACGGCCAACAAATCTGAACCATGCATCAACTGTACCTCAACACGTCAACATGTACCATAAACAAGTTATCAACCATGCACCAACCATAAACAACGAAAATGTAATCAGCCTATATCGCAAACAAAGTGCATCCAACCATGTGCCAAGTATGTACCAATCGTAGTCAGCTTCTCATCAATATGTACCAACATCATCGAAAATTTATGCACCTCATGTATTGCCAACTCATCTTCACTTATCATAAATATGTACTCAACATGTACTGAACCAAAAGCCCTCATCGAATTTCATCATCCAAATTTGATTTGTAGCTTTGTAATAGACACGGTGTATAAGATCCGCATTCCTACAAACCTTCCCTTAACTTTAACAACAAAGGACTAGCATTTTCATCAAAGCGTTTCTTTAGTCTCACATACCCTAGTTTTGGATTAGTCAACAACCTAACTTGAAGTAATCACTTAACTGAGAATATGATAATAAATATCTGAAGCCCGTACACAATGTTCTTAGGTGTGTTTTATGTAATTTATCTAGGTTTCACTACTTGTAACCTCTCGAGGAAAAGGAGTTATAGAAAAATGGAATACCTTAGCGAATTTTGGCTTATTAGAGATTGACCTTGTAGAAGTGCCCACCGCGAAATATTTTCTAGATTGATCTAAAACTATTACACAACATACCTAGGCGTACCTAACCAACACATTTGAGATTCTCCATACGTTTTGTATACGGTATGAATAATTTATGGCGGCTTTTACGTTACCTTTTTGGCTAGTTTCGGGACTAGCCAAAACCCTATTTTTCCACTCGGTGTAACTCCCAAAATACAAATGATCCCACAAAAGTGAATTTTTACCAGGAGATACTTGGATATGTTTTCTAAATGGAATATCAATTTCACGTTGAACCATTATGAGGAAAAAATATAAAGCGAAAATGGGTAAAGAAGTTGTGCATAAAATAACATACCTTAGAAGCACCATCAAAAAATTCCTTCCTTGCATTTTGACCTTCTTTTTTTCACCTTCCTCGGAAATTCAGCTTAGATATCATGGTTACCTCAAACACCTATGGATATTCAATGTGCTCAAGTTATTGAATGAAATGGGGAATATGTCTCTTATTTATACTCTCCAAAGTAGCTTCCTTAAAGAGCATCTTCTAGGTCACTTATTTTCCTTATTGTAGGGTTAACCCGGTTCCTAATTTCTCATTAAATTTATTATTGAAATAATTTATTTTGTATTCACTTTGAATTATAATAAACCGTATACTTTATTATTTACCTTTAAAATCTCTTAAACCACTTTAACTACTTTTGATAGCACGGGCTTCTAGATGACATGGTCCACCAACTGTAGGAATGCTAACTCTCGAAACCATGGTATGTGACATTCCATACCACCGAAATGGAATGACATGTACTATCCATATAGAATAGTGTACCTTCAAATATAGAAAATCCTTATTGTTATCCATCAAGAGCAAACTTGGGTCCATTACCCAAACTGGGTTCTCAACTTCACATGGTCATAACTCTCGGCAAGGAGTTATGGCATTCATGCAACAGGTGGCATATGCTTTTCATTGATGGCAAGTACAACGATGAATATGGCAAGTATATAGGGAGAATGTATGAGCGGGCATGACGGTTTGGGAAGGCCGCTACCGAGGAAGAATGTATGAGGCAGGGCATCGAAGCGGTTTGGGAAGACAGAGGATGGTTGGCATGCTATAAAGGCAATGTATGTTTTTCATTGATGGCGGGATCGGAGTGTCACATCGATGGAAAAATAGGAACAACATAAACTCAGGAGGATTAGCCTTGAGTCGGCGGTGTAGGTGTGTACCAGGGATGAGTTAACTCATGGCTAAAGCTCAAAGGAGATAGCGTACTTAGGATCCGCAGGCGAGAGATCAAAGGTGAGGCCTTTGACACATAAAGTACTTCAAATGAGGATGTAAGATTGGAGGAATGCAGTGTCGTTGGATCCCATCCAGAATTCGATAGTCGAGGATCTCAATGTAGACAAGAGAATGGATATGGAGGATAGATCTGGGCGTTAGATCCAAACACAGAGTCCGACCATCGTTGGATCGAGGAGAACATGCAAATTCTTTAAAGTGCAAGATCGAGTAGAGGGCTCTAAAATCGAGGAAGAAGAAGGAGGACCGTCCATCTTCGAGGCGGGACTGCGTGGACCGCAGAGATCAACATTTGTTATTTGGAGAGTCAAAGGAACGAGGTTCCCTAACCTCTCAAATCGCGTGACATAATAGAGTCGATGGAATCAAGTCGATGCGGACCGTTGATCCAACTCCATATCGAAGTTTAGCGAATCGCGACATGGAGAGACAAAGAAAACAATGCAACAAGAATGTCAAAATCGCTGATTCAATGCGTGAAGATTACGTTGAATCAAAGATGGAATCACGAATGATTAGTCAAGTCCATTCCGGAGTTTTGAGGATGAGTGTTGGAGATGTCAAAGAATATTAACATCAAGTCTTGATAACTAGCGATATGCAAATCGCGGCGTAATTGAAAACCGTCAGATTAAGATGTGATCCGGACCATTGATACGACTCCATTCTGATTTTCGTGGACCGGGACTTTGAAGTGACAAAAAGCTGAGCGTCGAAGTTTAATCGCGATTTAATGAAATCTGGCCCGAATCCCGAACCTTTAGATCAAGATGTGGTCACGGACCCGTCGATGGAGCTCGTCGGCCTTGCGATCATCTAGGAACCGTGGCACAACCGAGGAGGTAATGACAAGTGTCATGCGATTCAACATTTGGGAGCACATGTAAAGTCATGAATTAGAGTGACGCATTGGCGATTGACTGTAACTGCGTGTCCAATCCATGTGGCGTCGGTGATTCAAAACCACTTGAGTTTAATCGGGAGATTGATAGATGTTGGAGGATGAGGAGGGCTAAAGGAGCGAGCCTTGTCTCCTGCGGTCGGTGGAGAATGATACAAAAGGTGACGCGACAGGAATGGGGCCCTTCCTAGATACCCCACCATTCCAGACCCCGTGTCAAGGTAGAAGGCAAGGGGTCGAGATGCGGCAGAGCACCATTGATGCGGGCACTCTAATCTTGGCTTCGGGGAATCGTGCTGGACCTAAACGGGTAGAATGGCAGGGGGCTCGAATCCCAATCCCGGCCAGTAGATCTGGGGAGCCACGGTGCAGTACGTCGGTTACTCATTACGTATCCAAAAGGTGCATTTTCGCCCCAAACTTAGGAAGGCATAAGCTCATTTCCAAAGAGGCGAGAGGTCTCAATGCCAGGAGAAGGTTGAGAAATCTCGGTGAGAACACCCACGTTGATGCTTTGGGCGGTATGGTGAAAATGACCAAAGTTGAAGAGTCCGCGATGATGATCATATGGAGCCTCAAGGTTGGGAGGAACTTGGCGGAGTGTGCATCACGAGAGCATTCGCGAATGCTACGTACAAGGAGCAGAGGTACTATAAGAATGATGAACAAAGAGAGATGTGTGTTGTTGTTGAGAGAGTTGAAGTGTGAGCAAGGAGGCTGAGCGTAGGAGGAGAGATGCATGGTAGAGAAAGGTTGCATCAAAGGGATATGAGTGCGAGGAAGTGTATAAGGTAGAACATTGATGGAACACGACAAGCGATAACAGAACAACGACGGGGTTGGTAAGCCATTGAATTATTTTATATCGCTGTAATAAGTTTGATTAACAAAGAATTTATATTTATTATTAGGTGGTTGGGAGGTGCTGGGGAGGCTGGTGTCTCAAAGGTTCAAGTGGGTGCTTGAACACGGGGAGTTGGTGCTTCCTTCCTAGTTGGTGCTAGAGAAACCATGGAGTTGGTGCTTCCTTCTAGTTGGTGCTAGAGAATAGGTTGGTGCTTCCTTCTAGTGGGTGCTAGAGAAAGCAGAGTGTTGGTGCTCTCATCGAGTTGCGACTTGCAAAGCGAGAGTTTGTAGCCTCGCAATGAGTTGGTGTTCATATGTATGATAATGTAAAGAATGTAGATAAGACTTATCCTTATAAAGAAAAATAGGTTTTACCATGTATGGGTTTCCTTGGAATTATGCATCTGTCTTTCTCATATATGTGATGTTGAATGTACCTTTGTTTATTTCCTACGCATTATTATTGATCATCATTGAGTGCCTTGTAAAGAGATTAAAAGAAGCATAAATTTTTAACCACGGTAACAAGCCCGATTCACCCTCTCGGTTGTTCAACACATTCCACATACCACCGAAATGGAATGACATGTACTATCCATATCAGAATAGTATTACCTTCAAATATAGAAAAAATCTTATTGTTATCCATCAAACAAACTTGGGTCCATTACCCCAAACACAGGTTCTCAACTTCACATGGTCATAACTCTCTCCTAATCATTGAGAGTTATGTGGCGTTCTACATACCTTTGGAAATGGAATGACACATACCACCAGAAATGGAATGACATGTACTATCCATATAGAATAGTATTACCTTCAAATATAGAAAAAATCATATTGTTATCCATCAAACAAACTTGGGTCCATTACCCAAACCTGGGTTCTCCAACTTCACATGGTCATAACTCTCTAATCGTGAGGAGTTATGTGGCGTTCTACATACCACTGGAAATGGAATGACAAACACTATCCATATAGGATATTTTCCCTAACAAATTCACTATACTGCATCTCATTATTCCACAATTAAGCATGGGTTCTCTTACTCCACAAAGCGTCTTCCTGTGAGGGCTTTCACCATAAGGGGACCACTTTGAAGTTCATCCATATTTACTTCTTATCAACCATGACAAAACAATAATGAGTCATATTTACATCAAAAAATCTTGGGTCCATTACCCAAACCTTTTTGCTACGGGGCTTTCTTCAAGGGTTGACATCAATGACAACCAACCTTAATCAACAACATAAGCTTTTCTTGAAAACTTTCTTTGTGGTTCTTTTGCCTTTATATGTTTGTCTTCTTTTTGAATCACCTTCATCATTTCTCTTTTTCTTATGAGGACATTTGTTAGCAAAATGACCAATAACATCATAATTAAAAACAAATTAAAGGAAGCTTACCTCTATACATATTGTTGGTTCCCTTGTTCAGTCTTTTGACAAAGTTGGCCACTTCTTCATCATCTTCTAAGACGTCATTATTGTTGCTATGTTCTTTTTCTTGTTGCTTTCCCTTTTGACTTGATCTTTTGGATGCTTTTAAGGCTACTTCTTTTACATCTGGAGTTTCCTATTCAGTTCTCATTTCATATGATGTGAATATTCCATGTAGCCCATCCATGCTTATTGAGTTTAGATCTTTTCTTTCTTCTAGTGTTGATATCTTAGGGTCAAATCTCATAGGAATAGATCTTAGTACCTTTTGAACAATTATAGATTCTTGAATTTCTTCTCCCAATCCTATGATTGCATTTATTGTTTCATCGACTCGTAAGAAATAATCTGCAATATTCTCATCTTCCTTCATCCTTAGTTGTTCGAACTAAACTCTGTAAGTTTGAAGCTTTGTTGATTTGACTTTTGAATCTCCTTCTTAAATATTTGGAAGTTTGTCTGAAATCTCTTTAGCGGATTTACAATGTGCAACTTTGGTGAATATTGTTTCACCAAGACCATTCAGAAGTGCATTTGTGGCTTTGGAATTATTCTGACCGAGTTTCATTGCTTTGTCATTTGTTGGCGGAACTGTTGGTACTATGTATCCATCTACAATTAATTGCCGAATTTCAAAAGAAAGACTTTGCATTCTATTTTATTATTATTTTACGTATTTAATTTAATATCTTATTTAATTGATTTTTTCCCAAAAATATAGAAGGGCAGGTTGATGGTTATTAATGAGAGTGGTTGAGGAGACTTGCGGAATGTGTGTAGAAATTTGATAAATAGAGAGAATGATTTGTTGAGGGAGGAAAAAAGAGGTTGAGAGGTTGGAGCTTGTTGAGAAATTGGATAATTCTTGGAAGAAATATTTTCTTGTGACACTCTTCCTAAAACATATGTGCATTGTTGTTATTAGATTCATGGACATGGAGGGTTGTAACATATCTAGTAATTAAAAATGTAAAAATACTACTAAAATTAAACAAAAACAAGTAGGACATATCAAAGTGTTAGCTTGATCTCCAACCATGTATAGATTAATCCTATTGTTCAATAAGAAAAAACAAGGTGCAATTAAGCACTGAGGAGATATTCCTAATAAAACACAGACCTAATCCTTACACTCCATGCACATGAAATCAAAATGCCCATTTTGAATACGTGAGTAAACCAAAGGCATTGTTAAAAGAAAAACAAAATATCTCCTTTGGTATCGATCCTTTGCTTGTAATCAATAACCTATGGTATTGTGTTGACAGAAGTGTGGAGACTTTGGGACCTAATTCCAAAAGTCTCAGATCATTTACCACCATGTCTCAATGGGAAGTGGAATATATTATGAGTCGTCATATTGTAAAGAGAGGATGAATTATTCCAATCTCTATAAATTGTTATCGAACTTTTAAATGAACAACCTATGATTAGTTAGCACTGCAATAATACATCTTAGAACAGAGTATAGTCACAATAGTTGTTTCCATACAGATTGTGGGTTCTATGCAGAAGGACTTAGATTGTTAAACAATCTATTTGGAAAACTCTCTAGGATAAAATGTTTACCCTGCTTATAATTATTATAATATCACTACCATTTTCAAGAATGGATTGTTGTCCAAAGAGTAATTTTCATGATGATTATATCAAAGTTAGAATAATGGAGAATGTTTTCATGCAATTGGTTGTCTAAAACCATTGTCTCTTATACTAAACATGTCAATGTATCTCTAAGATTCACACCCAAAGAATCTATAGTTGCATCGCTCACCATGTTTTCCAAGTCCTGTAGTAGATTGTCTTAGGAGTCATAGCACTGTCAAAAATTGTTGGGACAGTTAAGAATATATATGCTATGTTTCCTTGAACAAATTCTCAAAATCACACCAACAACCTTTGATCTTCATTCAAGGCTTGATTCACTCATAAAGAATAAGATTTTGCAACAATTAAAGACCTAAAATTAAATTATGGAATCACACAATTGCTTTAAAAAACATTAAGTGTGAATGTTGCAGGCAAGTTAGTGCACTTAGTACTTCTAAAAGCATGTGTAGAGACATATTTTCCTCCGATATCATAGCCAAAGGGGATGCCTTTGACAATTCAAGATTGTACAGGCAAGGATTACATATTTCAATTTCGATATTGGCCAAATAACAATAGTAGGATGTATGTGCTAGAGGTAGTGACACCATGCATTCATGCCATGCAATTGCAAGCAGGTAATACAAGTATATCATGACTTTCTATTTTTCTTAATTCTGAAACCAAAATCCTGCATTGTTGTTGCACAACACCTTTTGTAAGGCAAAGTGATTATTCAAACTTTAGATAGCATTATACATATTTGACCTAGAATGCTAGATTTGGTTAAAGGATTTGGTGTCTTTGTGGATTTTTTTGGTGGAGATTGCATTTCTCATAAACAAAATATGACTTTCTTTGTCTAATATTCACAATTTTCTTTGTGGATTCTGCCCAAAATTCTCAAATATATAAATCTAACAACCCCTGGTATTTTTATTTCATCGTGTATAAGAACGGTGATCACATTATAAGTATTGGCCATATGATCAAATTTAGATTTACATATATTGTTATTTTTCAAATCTGAATTATTGTGCTATGTCAATAGCATTTTTTAATGTTACCAACAAAAAATCACTATCCTTGAGGAATATGAAAGACAAAACGGATATGACACTTTCATTCTATTGTGGTACAATAGTCAATGACAATAATTCTTATCCATTGGGCATGCATTTCCCATTGTTGATTTCCACTGTGCAATACTATGGTGACCTAGCTATTACAATTTCCACTAATTTTAGAAAAGATATTAATTCTTGTGAACATATGTTGTTTCTTTGTTTTAAGGGTGCCTAGAAAAACATGTCATTCATCCCTAAAGTTTTATGTGGAAGTAGATAATAGTCAATGTAAGCAATTACCTCAATGAATACTTTTGTAGGTTTTGGCTTACACCTTCGAGAATTAGATGGAGACAAGTCATATTAAATTTCCAAATTATAACCATTACTTGCATCCTTTGTCGATACAAAATGGAGCTAGGTCAACGACCATGACTAAGAATTGCAATTGGATAACCACTAAAATTTAATTAGATCGAGACGAATATCATTGGGCAATTCAGCCAAATAATATGGTGGCAGCACCATACTATGAGCTAGCTCTTGTAACTTCTATCTGATGAAGGTCTCTTATTCTTCATCCAATGGGGTGAAGTCATTGTCCATTTCAGCCTATGACACAGTGGATCCATGTCGCCTCTTCTTCTTATGGTGTGGCCTCCCATGTATTCTAAGTTTTTCAAAAGGAAGGAGTGCATGCAAGAATTAGACCGGATAAAAACAAGTATGCTCATTACATCGAGGACTACAAGCACTCGCGATGTTTGTGAGAGGAGGCAGATGATGAAATATTGAGAGCAAGTTCGTCATGGCCTTCACTTCACTTTATTATTTACCTTCTAAAAATCTCTTAAACCAATTTGACTACTTTGACCTTTTGGGGCTTCTAGATGACTAATGAGGGTTCTCCAACTTCACATGGTCAGAACTCTCTAACCGTGAGGAGTTATGTGATGTTCCACATACCACCAGAAATGGAATGACATGTACTACCCATATAGAATAGTCTTACCTTCAAATATATTAAAACTCATACCATTATACATCAAACAAACTTGGGTCCATTACCCAAAGCTTTGTGCTACCGGACTTTCTTCAAGGGTTGACATCAATGACAACCAACCTTAATTAACACTAATATCCACTACACACAACTTTTTAGGTCCCTCGCCAATATCCAATGCGCACAACTTTTTTATGTTGCGCACAAATATACAATGCACGCAAATTTTTACGTCGCGCACCAATATATAGTGCACGTAACTTTTTATCTCGTGCACCAATATCTAGTGCGCGCAACTTTTTAGGCCGCACACCAATATCCACTATGCGCATCTTTTTACGTCACGCACCAATATACAATGCGCGTAACTTTTTATCCCGCGCACCACCAATTGTTTTGCACCACATAGCGTTGATATTTAACGTGCACATTGTGCACCATCACGACCATCATGAAAATGCTTGACTCACCTGTCAAAGACAAATTCGATCGCTTGGAAGTCGAAATGACTCTTCCATAACAACCATTATGAATGCAATTCAACTTGAATTTGCCTACAAATTTGGGGATTTCACTTAGATTTTACCATTTTCCCCAAATTCAACACAACTCAACGATGAGATGACAAAATTACCACTTCATGCTAATCTCTAGCCCATACAAGTTCAGTGTTGAACCAAAAATATTTTATTCCATTCGGTAGTGTCCCCCAACTTAATCGAGGAACATTACTTGCGAAAAATACACACAAATACGAAAATTTTCAATTAACTAAAATTCTTATAGCTTATCAACTATGATTTACTCACAGATTAAACCTTTTGTAGATTTAAACCTTTTTCCAATACTAAATAATTAAATGCATCTACAACATTCTAAATGCATATGATGGTTGCATCCTCACTAAGACAATCCGCACGCGCAACATCCCTTGTACTACGTGTGGCAATTTTTCCCCACGCACGCGACGATTCAAGCACCGCGTCAGAATCGCTTACCATTACTACCAAAATCCATTAACATATGCATTTAAATGTGGAACTACTAACTACATGGCATGCAATCTCATGCAATTGTCCATACTATCCAAACAGGTAAATGAAACTCATAAATTTCACCACAATAGCATATAATTCATTCTCATGCACATAGTAAAACGCACAGCAGTTAAACTCATAAATTAATGCAAGAAACATATAAACACTTATCTTTTAAAATAGTTGTGCAACCAGATGCTTGAAAAGGATGTTCCACCCAACCATAGACTCATTGTTCCAAATCTCAACAACAATTCACACCTGAGTTGGGGCTAGGAATCCACAAGAAAAGAGTGTCTCCCACAATCCACTCACAACTCAATATCCCACAACCCACTGGTATTCTCCTAACTATCTCTATTTTCCTCTAGCTCTCTTCCTCTTGACCTGCCCAACCCAAGGAATGTACCCTTCACTGCTCTCGGTCCATCATGCATCCCATTCATTTATCAGGGTCTCTCTAGCACATGTAACTAGGAATCTCTCTATTGGGAACTCAAGGGAACTCACTGTCAGGAAAACTATCAACAACAACAACAACACTTGTTGTTACAGTGCAACTCACACAAGAGTTCACTC
>SNQJ01S0017887.1:186710-201867 GCA_010110895.2 Picea sitchensis | reverse complement strand
CTCTAACCGTGAGGACTTATGTGATGTTCCACATACCACCAGAAATGGAATGACATGTACTACCCATATAGAATAGTCTTACCTTCAAATATATTAAAACTCATACCATTATACATCAAACAAACTTGGGTCCATTACCCAAACCTTTGTGCTACCGGACTTTCTTCAAGGGTTGACATCAATGACAACCAACCTTAATCAACACTAATATCCACTACACACAACTTTTTAGGTCCCTCGCCAATATCCAATGCGCACAACTTTTTTATGTTGCGCACAAATATACAATGCACACAACTTTTTACGTCGCGCACCAATATATAGTGCATGTAACTTTTTATCTCATGCACCAATATCTAGTGCACGCAAATTTTTAGGCCGCGCACCAATATCCACTATGCGCATCTTTTTACGTCGCGCGCCAATATACAATGCGCGTAACTTTTTATCTCGCATACCACCAATTGTTTTGCACCACGTAGCGCTGATATTTAACGTGCACATTGTGCATCATCACAACCATCATGAAAATGCTTGACTCACATGTCTAAGACAAATTCGATCGCTTGGAATTCAAAATGACTCTTCCTTAACAACCATTATGAATGCAATTCGACTTGAATTTGCCTACAAATTTGGGGATTTCACTTAGATTTTACCATTTTCCCCAAATTCGACACAACTCAACGATGAGATGACAAAATTACCACTTCATGCTAATCTCTAGCCCATACAAGTTCATTGTTGAACCAAAAATATTTGATTCCATTCGGTAGTGTCCCCCAACTTAACCGAGGAACATTACTTGCGAAAAATACACACAAATACAAAAAATTTCAATTAACTAAAATTCTTATAGCTTATCAACTATGATTTACTCACAGATTAAACCTTTTGTAGATTTAAACGTTTTGCTGATACTAAATAATTAAATGCATCTACAACATTCTAAATGTGTATGATGGTTGCATCCTCACTAAGACAATCCGCACACGCAACATCCCTTGTACTACGTGCGGCAATTTTTCCCCATGCACGCGACGATTCAAGCACCGCGTCAGAATCACTTACCATTTATACCAAAATCCATTAACATATGCATTTAAATATGGAACTACTAACTACATGGCATGCAATCTTATGCAATTTTCCATACTATCCAAACAGGTAAATGCAACTCATAAATTTCACCACAATAGCATATAATTCATTCTCATGCACATAGTAAAACGCACAACAGTTAAACTCATAAATTAATGCAAGAAACATATAAACACTTATCTTTTAAAATAGTTGTGCAACCAAATGCTTGAAAAGGATGTTTCACCCAACCATAGACTCGTTGTTCCAAATCTCAACAACAATTCACACTTGAGTTGGGGCTAGGAATCCACAAGAAAAGGGTGTCTCTCACAAACCACTCACAACTAAATATCCCACAATCCACTCACAACTCAATATCCCACAACCCACTGGTGTTCTCCTAACTATCTCTAGTTTCCTCTAGTTCTCTTCCTCTTGACCTGCCCAACCCAAGGAATGTACCCTTCACTGCTCTCGGTCCATCATGCGTCCCATTCATTTATCAGGGTCTCTCTAGCACATGTAACTAGGAATCTCTCTATTGGGAACTCAAGGGAACTCACTGTCAGGAAAACTATCAACAACAACAACAACACTTGTTGTTACAGTGCAACTCACACAAGAGTTCACTCTTCATGCCTAACAACCTGTCTCTTCAATATTCATCTCCAAAGTGATCCAAAAACGCTCCCCCATGCTCTAGAATTCGCCCAACCTTCTTAGTCTATCTTCAAACCTCTTTTTCCTTCTCTCCACTTGTTTTTCATGCAAAACTCCATGTTTTTAAAACTGCCTATAACTGCTCAATGAATTTTCCTCTCCTTAGCTTACTTTCTTGACTTACACACTTCCCCAAGTTTGATTTTACTCAGCCCCATGTTCTCCAATAACTATGGGATGTGAATCTCACACCCACCCTCTTACATGAGTTTAATGATTGGCCTCTCATGCACTCAACAGAAATTAGAAGTTATCCCAACTAATAATAAAATTCAGGAAAAATGGGTTGAATTAATACCCATAATTAATTTCCCCCTTAGACACTCTCTTTTCTTGTGGAAAAACTCAGACCCATATTTGTCCATATTCCTAGCAGCTGGTATCACTTTTATTTATTTAAAAACAGAAAATATATTTGCATATTACATCGCTTGGCCATAGCCACATTCATATCTACATTATGCATAAATTAAAAAGGGGATTATAGTGGGGATGATACAACTAAGCTAGGTTCACCGAGATAGTGAGCCAAATTTATGCACCATACAATGGATCCAATTCAATTCCTTTGAACTATGCAACCATTTCCATACACACTGAAAACTTTCGTATTGTACCATTTTAGTTCATGGATCCAATCCTATGGCCTTCACCCATATCCGCATTTGCATACAACCATGTGCCAAGCCCATGAAACATGAAACTGCCATCAAATCTAGAGCTAAGAGTCTTTGATACAACCCATATAAAACAATATGGATTCGGCCCTCACCTTATGATCGTGTGTAAAGCACATATCAAACCACCAAACTCCATCGTTCTCACAGTTCATGCCACCCATCTACAAGACCGCCATTTGAAAACCCCGCAAAAAAACACATGGTAACAGACACATAGATTCATCGCCTATGCAGAGAAGGGAGAGGTCATCCATGGAGCCATGAGCCACACCCAGGAAACTTCATAGAAAGAATGCCTCACTAAGTGAAATGAGGAAGGGAATGAACTCGTTGAGCGTTTGATTTGAATTTTTTTCCAAATTTTTTTTATCGAGGGGTATGGTGGGTTGTCATAAATTATGGGAAAATTGTCAAGTTGCATTTATAAGATGGTATGAAAAGAAAGACTTTGCATTCTATTTTATTCATATTTTATGTATTTCATTTAATATCTTATTTAATTGATTTTTTCCCAAAAATATAGAAGGGCAGGTTGATGGTTATTAGTGAGGGTGGTTGAGGAGACTTGGGGAATGTGTGTAGAAATTTGATAAATAGAGAGAATGATTTGTTGAGGGAGGAAAAAAGAGGTTGAGAGGTTGGAGCTTGTTGAGAAATTGGATAATTCTTGGAAGAAATATTTTTTTGTGACACTCTTCCTAAAGCATATGTGCATTGTTGTTATTAGATTCACAGACATGGAGGGTTGTAACATATCACGTAATTAGAAATGTAAAAATACTGCTAAAATTAAACAAAAACAAGTAGAACATATCAAAATGTTAGCTTGATATCCAACCATGTGTAGAATAATCCTATTGTTCAATAAGAAAAAACAAGGTGGAATTAAGGACAGAGGAGATATTCCTAATAAAACATAGACCTAATCCTTACACTCCATGCACATGAAATCAAAATGCCCGTTTTGAATACGTGAACAAACCAAAGGCATTGTTAAAAGAAAAACAAAATCTCTCCTTTGGTATCGACCATTTGCTTGTAATCAATAACCTATGGTATTGTGTTGACAGAAGTGTGGAGACTTTGGGACCTAATTCCAGAAGTCTCAGATCATTTACCACCCTGTCTCAATGGGAAGTGGAATATATTATGAGTCATCATATTGTAAAGAGAGGATGAAATATTCCAATCTCTATAAATTGTTATCAAACTTTTAAATGAACAACCTATGATTAGTTAGCACTGCATTAATACATCTTAGAACAGAGTATAGTCACAATAGTTGTTCCATCTAGATTGTGGGTTCTATGCAGAAGGACTCGGATTGTTAAACAATCTATTTGGAAAACTCTCTAGGATAAAATGTGTACCCTGCTTATAATTATTATAATATCACTACCATTTTCAAGACTGGATTGTTGTCCAAAGAGTAATTCTCACGATGAGTATATCAAAGTTAGAATAATGGAGAATGTTTTCATGCAATTTGTTGTCTAAAACCATGGTCTCTTATACTAAACATGTCAAAGTATCTCTAAGACTCACACCCAAAGTATCTATAGTTTCATCGCTCACCATGTTTTCCAAGTCCTGTAGCAGATTGTCTTAGGAGTCATAGCACTGTCAAAAATTGTTGGGACAATTAAGAATATATATGTTATGTTTCCTTGAACAAATTCTCAAAATCACACCAACAACCTTTGATCTTCATTCAAGGCTTGATTCACTCATAAAGAATAATATTTTGCAACAATTAAAGACCTAAAATTAAAGTATGGAATCACACAATTGCTTTAGAAGACATTAAGTGTGAGTGATGCAGGCGGGTTAGTGCGCTTAGTACTTCTAAAAGCATGTGCGGAGACATATTTTCCTCTGATATCATAGCCAAAGGGGATTCCTTTGACAGTTCAAGATTGTACAGGCAAGGATTACGTATTTCAATTTCGATATTGGCCAAATAACAATAGTAGGATGTATGTGCTAGAAGTAGTGAAACCATGCATTCAGGCCATGCAATTGCAAGCAGGTAATACAAGTATATCATGACTTACTTTTTTTCTTAATTCTGAAACCAAAATGTTGCATTGTTGTTGCACAACACCCATTTTAAGGCAAAGTGATTATTCAAACTTTAGATAGCATTATACATATCTGACCTAGAATGCTAGATTTGGTTAAAGGATTTGGTGTCTTTGTGGATTTTTTGGGTGGAGATTGCATTTCTCATAAACAAAATATGACTTTCTTTGTCAAATATTCACAATTTTCTTTGTGGATTCTACCCAAAATTCTCAAATATATAAATCTAACAACCCCTAGTATATTTATTTCATCATGTATAAGAACAATGATCACATTATAAGTATTGGGCATATGATCAAATTTAGATTTACATATATTGTTATTTTTCAAATCTGAATTATTGTGCTATGTCAGTATCATTTTTTAATGTTACCAACAAAAAATCACTATCCCTAAGGAATATGAAAGACAAAATGGATATGACACTTTCATTCTATTGAGGTACAATAGTCAATAACAACAATTCTTATCCATTGGGCATGCATTTCCCATTGTTGATTTCCATTGTGCAATACTATGGTGACCTAGCTATTACAATTTCCACTAATTTTAGAAAAGATATTAATTCTTATGAACATATGCTTGTTTCTTTGTTTTAAGGGTGCCTAGAAAAACATGTCATTCATCCCTAAGGTTTTATGTGGAAGTAGATAATAATCAATGTAAGCACTTACCTCATTGAATACTTTTGTAGGTTTTGGCTTACACCTTCGAGAATTAGATGGAGATAAGTCATATTAAGTTTCCAAATTAAAATCATTACTTGTAGCCTTTGTCGATACAAAATGGAGCTAGGTCAACGACCATGACTAAGAATTGCAATTGGCTAACCACTAAAATTTCATTAGATCGAGACGAATATCATTGGGCAATTTAGCCAAATAATATGGTGGCAGCACTGTACTATGAGCTAGCTCTTGTAACTTCTATCTGATGAAGGTGTCTTATTCTTCATCCAATGGGATGAAGGCATTCTCGATTTCATCCTATCACACAGTGGATCCATGTCACCTATTCTTCTTATGGTGTGGCCTCCCATGTATTATAAGTTTTTCAAAAGGAAGGAGTGCATGCAAGAATTAGGCCAGATAAAAACAAGTATGCTCATTAGATTGAGGACTACAAGCACTGACGATGTTTGGGAGAGGAGGCAGATGATGAAATATTGAAAGAAAGTCTATGATGGCCTTCACTTCACTTTATTATTTATCTTCTAAAAATCTCTTAAACCACATTGACTACTTTGACCTTTTGGGGCTTCTAGATGACTAATGAGGGTTCTCCAACTTTACATGGTCATAACTCTCTAACCGTGAGGAGTTATGTGATGTTCCACATACCACCAAAAATGGCATGATATGCACTACCCATATAGAATAGTCTTACTTTCAAATATATTAAAACTCATACCATTATACATCAAACAAAATTGGGTCCATTACCCAAACATTTGTGTTACCGGACTTTCTTCAAGGGTTGACATCAATGACAACCAACATTAATCAACACTAATATCCACTACACACAACTTTTGAGGTCCCTCGCCAATATCCAATGCACACAACTTTTTTATGTTGCGCACCAATACACAATGCGTGCAACTTTTTACGCCGCGCACCAATATATAGTGCACGTAATTTTTTTATCTCGTGCACCAATATCTAGTGCATGCAACTTTTTAGGCTGCGCACCAATATCCACTATGCGCATATTTTTACGTCGCGCACCAATATACAATGCGCGTAACTTTTTATCTCGCACACCACCATTTTTTTTGCACCACGTAACGCCGATATTTAACGTGCGCATTGTGCACCATCACGACCATCATGAAAATGCTTGACTCACCTGTCTAAGACAAATTCGATCGCTTGGAAGTCGAAATTACTCCTCCATAACAACCATTATGAATGAAATTCGACTTGAATTTGCCTACAAATTTGGGCATTTCACTTAGATTTTACCATTTTCCTCAAATTCGACACAGCTCAACGATGAGATGACAAAATTACCACTTCATACTAATCTCTAGCCCATACAAGTTCAGTGTTGAACCAAAAATATTTGATTCCATTCGGTAGTGTCCCCCAACTTAACCGAGGAACATTACTTGCAGAAAATACACACAAATACGAAAATTTTCAATTAACTAAAATTCTTATAGCTTATCAACTATGATTTACTCACATATTAAACCCTTTGTAGATTTAAACCTTTTTCAGATACTAAATAATTAAATGCATCTACAACATTCTAAATTCATATGATGGTTGCATCCTCACTAAGACAATCCGCACGCGCAACATCCCTTGTACTACGCGCGACAAGTTTTCCCTGCGCATGCGATGATTCAAGCATTGCGTCAGAATCGGTTACCATTACTACCAAAATCCATTAACATATGCATTTAAATGTGGAACTACTAACTACATGGCATGCAATCTCATGCAATTGTCCATACTATCCAAACAGGTAAATGCAACTCATAAATTTCACCACAATAGCATATAATTCATTCTCATGCACATAGTAAAACGCACAGCAGTTAAACTCATAAATTAATGCAGGAAACATATAAACACTTATCTTTTTAAATAGTTTTGCAACAAGATGCTTGAAAAGGATGTTCCACCCAACCATAGACTCATTGTTCCAAATCTCAACAATAATTCACCCCTGAGCTGGGGCTAGGAATCCAAGAGAAAAGGGTGTCTCTCACAATCCACTCACAACTCAATATCCCACAATCCACTCACAACTCAATATCCCACAACCCACTCGTATTCTCCTAACTATCTCTAGTTTCCTCTAGCTCTCTTCCTCTTGACCTACCCAACCCAAGGAATGTACCCTTCACTGCTCTCGGTCCATCATGCGTCCCATTCGTTTATCAGGGTCTCTCTAGCACATGTAACTAGGAATCTCTCTATTGGGAACTCAAGGGAGCTCATTGTCAAGAAAACTATCAACAACAACAACAACACTTGTTGTTGCAGTGCAACTCACACAAGAGTTCACTCTTCAGGCCTAACAACCTGTCTCTTCAATATTCATCTCCAAAGTGATACAAAAACGCTCCCCAATGCTCTAGAATTCGCCCAACCTTCTTAGTCTATCTCCAAACCTCTTTTTCCTTCTCTCCACTTGTTTTTCATGCAAAACTCCATGTTTTTAAAACTACCTATAACTGCTCATATGAATTTTCCTCTCATTAGCTTACTTTCTTGACTCACACACTTCCCCAAGTTGATTGTACTCAGCCCCATGTTCTCCAATAACTATGGGATGTGAATCTCACACCCACCCTCTTACATGAGTTTAACGATTGGGCTCTCATGCACTCAACAGAAATTAGAAGTTATCCCCACTAATAATATAATTCAGGAAAATGGGTTGAATTAATACCCATAATTAATTTCCCCCCTAGACCCTTCTTAGACACTCTCTTTTCTTGTGGAAAAACTCAGGCCCCATATTTGTCCATATTCCTAGTAGCTCGTATCACTTTTATTTATTTAAAAACAGAAAAATATATTCACATATTACATCACTTGGCCATAGCCACATTCATATCTACATTATGCATAAATTAAAGAGGGGATTATAGTGGGAATGATACAACTAAGCTAGGTTCACCGAGATAGCGAGCCAAATTTATGCACCATACAGCGGATCCAATTCAATTCCTTTGAACTATGCATCCATGGCCACACACACTGAAAAGTTTCGTATTGTACCATTTTAGTTCATGGATCCAAGCCTATGACCCTCACCCATATCCGCATTTGCATACAACCATGTGCCAAGCCCATGAAACATGAAACTACCATCAAAGATAGAGCTAAGAGTCTTTGATACAACCCATATAAAACAATATGGATTCGGCCCTCACCTTACGATCATGTGTAAAGCACATAACAAACCACCAAACTCCATCGCTCTCACAGCTCATGCCACCCTTCTATCAGACCGCCATTTGCAACCCCCCCCCAAAAAAAAAAACATGGTAACAGACACATAGATTCATCGCCTATGCGAAGAAGGGAGAGGTCATCCATGGAGCCATGAGCCACACTCAAGAAACTGCATAGAAAGAGGGCCTCACTAAGTGAAATGAGGAAGGGAATGAACTCATTGAGGGTTTGATTTGAATTTTTTTCCAAATTTTTTTTATGGAGGGGTATGGTGGGTTGTCATAAATTATGGGAAAATTGTCAAGTTGCATTTATAAGCTGGTATGAAAAGAAAGACATTGCATTCTATTTTATTCTTATTTTACGTATTTCATTTAATATCTTATTTAATTGATTTTTTCCCAAAAATATAGAAGGGCAGGTTGATCGTTATTAATGAGGGTGGTTGAGGAGACTTGGGGAATGTGTGTAGAAATTTGATAAATAGAGAGACTGATTTGTTGAGGGAGGAAAAAAGAGGTTGAGAGGTTGGAGCTTGTTGAGAAATTGGATAATTCTTGGAAGAAATATTTTATTGTGACACTCTTCCTAAAGCATATGTGCATTGTTGTTATTAGATTCAAGTACATGGAGGGTTGTAACATATCCAGTAATTAAAAATGTAAAAATATTGTTAAAATTAAACAAAAACAAGTAGGACATATCAAAATGTTAGCTTGATCTCGAACCATGTGTAGAATAATCCTATTGTTCAATAAGAAAAAACAAGGTGCAATTAAGGTCTGAGGAGATATTCCTAATAAAACACAGACCAACTACACTTTTTTGCATCAAAAGGGACTCATGTGCAAGCTTATAGCTCAACTTAGACTAGGACAAAAACCAGTCTGAACCAATTTATATAGTTGGTAGTAAATGGTAATAATTGCAAGAACTACTTAGATGTTAGGTGAATATTGTAAATAGCTCTAGTTTGCCTCATATTAGACTTCCACTATGTTTATATAATTAAAAATGGATACAAGTCCAATCCTTACACTCCATGCACATGAAATCAAAATGCTCATTTTGAATACGTGAGCAAACCAAAGGCATTGTTAAAAGTAATCTCTCCTTTGGTATCGACACTTTGCTTGTAATCAATAACCTATGGTATTGTGTTGACAAAAGTGTGGAGACTTTGGGACCTAATTCCAGAAGTCTCAGATCATTTACCACCCTGTCTCAATGGGAAGTGGAATATATTATTAGTCATCATATTGTAAAGAGAGGATGAAGTATTTCGATCTCTATAAATTGTTATCGAACTTTTAAATGAACAACCTATGATTAGTTAGCACTACATTAATACATCTTAGAACAGAGTATAGTCACAATAGTTGTTTCCATGCAGATTGTGGGTTCTATGTAGAAGGACTCAGATTGTTAAACAATCTATTTGGAAAACTCTCTATGATAAAATGTTTACCCTGCTTATAATTATTATAATATCACTACCATTTTCAAGACTGGATTGTTGTCCAAAGAGTAATTTTCATGATGAGTATATCAAAGTTAGAATAATGGAGAATGTTTTCATGCAATTGGTTGTCTAAAACCATTGTCTCTTATACTAAACATGTCAAAGTATCTCTAAGATTCACACCCAAAGTATCTATAGTTGCATCGCTCACCATTTTTTCCAAGTCTTGTAGCAGACTGTCTTAGGAGTCATAGCACTGTCAAAAATTGTTGGGACAGTTAAGAATATATATGCTATGTTTCCTTGAACATATTCTCAAAATCACACCAACAACCTTTGATCTTCATTCAAGGCTTGATTCACTCATAAAGAATAAGATTTTGCAACAATTAAAAACCTAAAATTAAATTATGGAATCACACAATTGCTTTAGAAGACATTAAGTGTGAGTGATGCAGGCAGGTTAGTGCGCTTAGCACTTCTAAAAGCATGTGCGGAGACATATTTTCCTCTGATATCATAGCCAAAGGGGATGCCTTTGACAGTTCAAGATTGTATAGGCAAGGATTAAATATTTCAATTTTGATATTGGCCAAATAACAATAGTAGGATGTATGTGCTAGAAGTAGTGACACCATGCATTCAGGGCATGCAATTGCAAGCAGGTAATATAAGTATATCATGACTTTCTGTTTTTCTTAATTTTGAAACCAAAATCCTGCATTGTTGTTGCACAACACCTGTTGTAAGGCAAAGTGATTATTCAAACTTTAGATAGCATTATACATATCTGACCTAGAATGCTATATTTGGTTAAAGGATTTGGTGTCTTTGTGGATTTTTTTGGTGGAGATTGCATTTCTCATAAACAAAATATGACTTTCTTTGTCTAATATTCACAATTTTTTTTGTGGATTCTGCCCAAAATTCTCAAATATATAAATCTAACAACCCATGTTATTTTTGTTTCATCATGTATAAGAACAGTGATCACATTATAAGTATTGGGCATATGATCAAATTTAGATTTCCATATATTGTTATTTTTCAAATCTGAATTATTGTGCTATGTCAATAGCATTTTTTAATGTTACCAACAAAAAATCACTATCCCTGAGGAATATGAAAGACAAAACGGATATGACACTTTCATTCTATTGTGGTACAATAGTCAATGACAATAATTCTTATCCATTGGGCATGCATTTCCCATTGTTGATTTCCATTGTGCAATACTATGGTGACCTAGCTATTACAATTTCCACTAATTTTAGAAAAGATATTAATTCTTGTGAACATATGCTTGTTTCTTTGTTTTAAGGGTACCTAGAAAAACATGTCATTCATCCCTAAAGTTTTATGTGGAAGTAGATAATAGTCAATTTAAGCAATTACCTCATTGAATACTTTTGTAGGTTTTGGCTTACACCTTCGAGAATTAGATGGAGATAAGTCATATTAAGTTTCCAAATTATAACCATTACTTGCAGCCTTTGTCGATACAAAATGGATCTAGGTCAACGACCATGACTAAGAATTGCAATTGGCTAACCACTAAAATTTCATTAGATCGAGACGAATATCATTAGTCTATTCAGCCAAATAATATGGTGGCAGCATCGTACTATGAGCTAGCTCTTGTAACTTCTATATGATGAAGGTCTCTTATTCTTCATCCAATGGGGTGAAGGCATTGTCAATTTCAGCCTATGACACAGTGGATCCATGTCGCCTCTTCTTCTTATTGTGTGGCCTCCCATGTATTCTATTTTTTTCAAAAGGAAGGAGTGCATGCAAGAATTAGACCGGATAAAAACAAGTATGCTCATTACATCGAGGACTACAAGCACTGGCGATGTTTGTGAGAGGAGGCAGATGACAAAATATTGAGAGAAAGTCTATCATTGGAACAAACAAGGAATTATTGTGTGTGTACTATAGTTCATACATGCATATACCCCCATCTATCTCATTATCCCACCATCGAGGATAAGAGCACCAATCGAAGTAAAAATATAAGATCACTCATACACATTAAACTCTAAGAGCACATTAACACTAACAGTGGATCCTAATAACAACACTAGCAATCTGGCAATCTAGCAATCAAATCACAAACCCTATACAGAATTGTAATGATGTGAAACAAGTGCAAGAATGCTACAACTTTCTTAGTAAGGTTGTATGCACATAGTATTAAACTAGTAACAAATTTCAAGATTCTTTACATAAATAGGAATAGAAATATCTTCGCAACACAAATTTACATAAATTTTCAAACAATTCAAATACAAATTTATAACCAGAACAGAGAATATAACTTATCTTTTGGAAGAATTGCATACCAATAACCAATTGAGCAAGTGATTTCCACCCAACATTAGGAAATACACAGTGTTAAAAATATAATCCCAACACCTAGGTATCTTGTTATCTAGTGATTTCCTTGTTGTAAATCAAATTAGTAACTTAGAAAACAGAATACACTTGTTGAAATAATCAACTCAAATAAATATAGCAAAAGCAATACTAGAAACCAAAATCTCATACACAATACACAAAGATATTATGCCCATCAACTAAGTTGATCATTCAAAACAAATTCAAAGCTTACAAGGGATCCCTTACTGGGAAAATGGCCCACTAAGAAATACATAAAACTTTAGACAACACTTACAAAGCCCTAGCAACTCCTGATTTGTTGTATGACCCCAGATTTGTATGTTTCCCAAGATGTACATGCCTTTCCTTAAGTAAACCCATGTATACACGCTTATTCTTACTACGACCCATGTACAACTCCATACAACTACAAAATCAAGTTCTACTTCAGTACGATTGTTTCCGAAAATCCAACCCTTGATTTTTGATTGTTGGTTTAGATCTATAGAGATCTCCATATGGTTTCCCTCATTCTCTATTCTCCATGACATGTACCAATATTTAGATGAAATTCCTTCTCCACCTATCTGATATCTCCCACTACAAGGAAAAGACCTTTTAGCGGAGGTTTCTAGCGTTACAAAATCGGCAAAAATTTTCAAAAAAACCTCCGCTACAACATATGTTTTGGATAGTGGATGTTTTTACAGATACTATAATGGAACTTGATTATAACTAAAAAAATTTGGGCGGCCGGAGGTGTAAGCAGATGTTTACAAATCGGTGTGTTTTTATGAGGTACAAGCATTGGTGCGTACATACACATACCGCACCGGTGTTGTACACTTAACGTCAAGCACCGGGGCAGTAAAATATTTAAGCACCGAGGCATTTGTCTTATAAGCACCGGGGCTTTAACAGTAAAACGCACCAGGAGAGTTAAAAATAATTAACCACCAGGTATTTCTGCTTAGAACACACCGGTGCGTTATTAATAAGAAGGCATTGATGTTGTATTAAATAATATGCATCGGTGTTTTACCTGGAAAAAAAACCTAGTGCATTAAAAATAGAAAGCATCGGTGCTTTTTAGTAACAAACAAGGGTCGGTGCTTATCAATAACACAAAAGCATCGGTGCATATTAATAACACAAACACACAGGTGCTTATTAATAATCCTAAAGCACCAGTGCTTATTAATAACACAAAAGAATCGGTGTTTCATATACGCTAAATGTATCGAAGGCCAATTTTTTACTGTAATTTTGTGGTATTAAATAAATATTGAAACCAATGCTAATTGATTACATAAAAGCACCGGTGCGCATTTCTTATGAAACGCATCGGTGCATTGTAATATTAAATGCACCGATGAGATTAATAATTAAAACACACCGAGAAACATCGACCTGTGATAGTGCAATTATTGTTATTTTTTAATTCCATTATTTATCAAAAAAATTACATATATCTTATATTTTGATTAGTGAATTTGGATAAGATGTTTGGATTAATTTGTTATATCGTCATATTTTGCATCTCTTCATTATAATATTTAGTCATCCATATATGTAATCAGCGATGTAACATTTCACAACGACATTGGATAATGCAATAGAATAAATTAAAACATATTTTGTTATATGAATAAGAGGGTCTTTGTCATACAAAATGGGATACTTATTGGCAATCCCTTGTCTTTCAATTGGGACACTATGCCCATTACATTAAACAAAAATGTATGATTTTCACAGACAATTATTTCAAAAAAATACAATTGCATCTTGCATTGATATCCAAATATATTGCTCATCATTCTTCACTGGAACTATTGTTAGTACTCGAGCTACTTCCATGCCTTGGGTTATTTTGTTGAATGTTTGGTTGATTGCCTCGATTTTTTCATCTTCTTCAATTTCCATCTACAAACATAAAAATAAACTGTAATGAGTCTATCTACATTGGTGAGAATAATGAAAATTGAAATAAATAATATACATGAATGTAAATTGAAAAGAGACGTACTTGCAAAGCAAGAATTGACTCATGAATCATACACATATGTTCAAAACCAAATCTCATGCCTTGTTTCAACAATTCTTCTATTGGCTCGGTTCCATATTTTGTTTCCTAAAAGTTTTATACCCCATAATAAATCATAGATTTAATATAAAGTATTATTTTTGTTTCATTAATTATAAAATGATAGAAGTAAAACAACATAGATTATACTTACAAATTCCACAATCAATTTTTGATATGCCAACATATACTCACAACCCTTAATTAACCCAATGTCAATCAATTTTTCTAATGGTTCTTCTTTGTATGTTAGCACTTGTTTGAAGACATTCAAGGATGGCTGAAATAAAACAACTTAAAATATACCAAAAAAAAACTTGAGTCGTTATAAGGAATTAACAATTACTCACAAACTTTGCTATCAACCATTTTCTTCCTTGTTGTCCAGTTTTATGTGCAGAATGAATTCCATTTTATTTTATTTTCTGTAAGAGAATATTTGAAAATAAATATTTAATGTTAAATTAATTATTTGTACCTAATAAAAAAAATCAATGATTACATGCATTTGAAGCACGTTGTTGTTGAGATGGCTCCTCCTACGATGCAATTATGTTCATTTCTTTTACCATCTCCTTGTACACTTTTTTGGACATTCCTACTGGCATATTTCGGATATCAGTTTGTTGGTCCTCTGGTATTTTCATAATTTTCCTGAAAAAATAACATGACAATAAAGTATTTTTATATTGATATATCAAAACTAAATATGACAAAATTGATATATTAATAAATGAATACTTTGTAA
>SNQJ01S0017887.1:159345-174698 GCA_010110895.2 Picea sitchensis | reverse complement strand
TTACAAAGTATTCATTTATTAATATATCAATTTTGTCATATTTAGTTTTGATATATCAATATAAAAATACTTTATTGTCATGTTATTTTTTCAGGAAAATTATGAAAATACCAGAGGACCAACAAACTGATATCCGAAATATGCCAGTAGGAATGTCCAAAAAAGTGTACAAGGAGATGGTAAAAGAAATGAACATAATTGCATCGTAGGAGGAGCCATCTCAACAACAACGTGCTTCAAATGCATGTAATCATTGATTTTTTTTATTAGGTACAAATAATTAATTTAACATTAAATATTTATTTTCAAATATTCTCTTACAGAAAATAAAATAAAATGGAATTCATTCTGCACATAAAACTGGACAACAAGGAAGAAAATGGTTGATAGCAAAGTTTGTGAGTAATTGTTAATTCCTTATAACGACTCAAGTTTTTTTTTGGTATATTTTAAGTTGTTTTATTTCAGCCATCCTTGAATGTCTTCAAACAAGTGCTAACATACAAAGAAGAACCATTAGAAAAATTGATTGACATTGGGTTAATTAAGGGTTGTGAGTATATGTTGGCATATCAAAAATTGATTGTGGAATTTGTAAGTATAATCTATGTTGTTTTACTTCTATCATTTTATAATTAATGAAACAAAAATAATACTTTATATTAAATCTATGATTTATTATGGGGTATAAAACTTTTAGGAAACAAAATATGGAACCGAGCCAATAGAAGAATTGTTGAAACAAGGCATGAGATTTGGTTTTGAACATATGTGTATGATTCATGAGTCAATTCTTGCTTTGCAAGTACGTCTCTTTTCAATTTACATTCATGTATATTATTTATTTCAATTTTCATTATTCTCACCAATGTAGATAGACTCATTACAGTTTATTTTTATGTTTGTAGATGGAAATTGAAGAAGATGAAAAAATCGAGGCAATCAACCAAACATTCAACAAAATAACCCAAGGCATGGAAGTAGCTCGAGTACTAACAATAGTTCCAGTGAAGAATGATGAGCAATATATTTGGATATCAATGCAAGATGCAATTGTATTTTTTTGAAATAATTGTCTGTGAAAATCATACATTTTTGTTTAATGTAATGGGCATAGTGTCCCAATTGAAAGACAAGGGATTGCCAATAAGTGTCCCATTTTGTATGACAAAGACCCTCTTATTCATATAACAAAATATGTTTTAATTTATTCTATTGCATTATCCAATGTCACTGTGAAATGTTACATCGTTGATTACATATATGGATGACTAAATATAATAATGAAGAGATGCAAAATATGATGATATAACAAATTAATCCAAACATCTTATCCAAATTCACTAATCAAAATATAAGATCTATGTAATTTTTTTGATAAATAATGGAATTAAAAAATAACAATAATTGCACATCACAAGTCGATGTTTCTCGGTGTGTTTTAATTATTAATCTCATCGGTGAATTTAATATTACAATGCACCGATGCGTTTCATAAGGAATGCGAACCGGTGCTTTTATGTAATCAATTAGCACTGGTTTCAATATTTATTTAATACCACAAAATTACAGTAAAAAATTGGCCTTCGATGCATTTAACGTATATGAAACACCGATTCTTTTGTGTTATTAATAAGAATTGGTGCTTTAGGATTATTAATAAGCACCTGTGTGTTTGTGTTATTAATATG
Organism: Picea sitchensis; assembly: GCA_010110895.2. NCBI lineage: Eukaryota > Viridiplantae > Streptophyta > Pinopsida > Pinales > Pinaceae > Picea > Picea sitchensis. Next base: position 173,007 of record SNQJ01S0017887.1, on the reverse strand, counting down.
CACCGGTTATTTTGTGTTATTGATAAGCACCGACCCTTGTTTGTTACTAAAAAGCACCGATGCTTTCTATTTTTAATGCACTGGGTTTTTTTTCTAGGTAAAGCACCGATGCATATTATTTAATACAACATCGATGCCTTCTTATTAATAACGCACTGGTGCGTTCTAAGCAAAAATACCTGGTGGTTAATTATTTTTAACTCTCCTGGTGTGTTTTATTGTTAAAGCCCCGGTGCTTATAAGACAAATGCCTCGGTGCTTAAATATTTTACTGCCTCGGTGCTTGACTTTAAGTGTACAACACCGGTGCGGTATGTGTATGTACGCACCAATGCTTGTACCTCATAAAAACACACCGATTTGTAAACATCCGCTTACACCTCAGGCCGCCTAGAGTTTTTTAGTTATAATCAAGTTCCGCTATAGTATCTGTAAAAACATCCACTATCCAAAACATATGTTGTAGCGGATGTTTTTTTGAATTTTTTTTTCCGATTTTGTAACACTAGAAACCTCCACTAAAAGGTCTTTTCCTTGTAGTAGGAGATATCAGATAGGTGGAGAAGGAATTTCATCTAAATATCGGTACATGTCATGGAGAAGAGAGAATGAGGGAAACCATAAGGAGATCTCTACAGATCTAAACCAACATTCAAAAATCAAGGGTTGGATTTTCGGAAACAATCGTACTGAAGTAGAACTTGATTTTTGTAGTTGTATGGAGTTGTACATGGGTCGTAGTAAGAATAAGCGTGTATACATGGGTTTACTTAAGGAAAGGCATGTACATCTTGGGAAACATAAAAATCTGGGGTCATACAACAAATCAATAGTTGCTAGGGTTTGTAAGTGTTGTCTAAAGTTTTATGTATTTATTAGTGGGCCATTTTCCTAGTAAGGGATCCCTTGTAAGCTTTGAATTTATTTTGAATGATCAACTTAGTTGATGGGCATAATATCTTTGTGTATTGTGTATGAGATTTTGGTTTCTAGTATTGCTTTTGCTATATTTATTTGAGTTGATTATTTCAACAAGTGTATTCTGTTTTCTAAGTTGCTAATTTGATTTACAACAAGGAAATAGCTAGATAACAAGATACCTAGGTGTTGGGATTATATTTTTAACACTGTGTATTTCCTAATGTTGGGTGGAAATCGCTTGCTCAATTGGTTATTGGTATGAAATTCTTCCAAAAGATAAGTTATATTCTCTGTTCTGGTTATAAATTTGTATTTGAATTGTTTGACAATTTATGTAAATTTGTGTTGCAAAGAGTGATGCAAATATACTTCTATTCCTATTTATGTAAAGAATCTTGAAATTTGTTACTAGTTTAATACTATGCGCATACAACCTTACTAAGAAAGTCGTAGCATTCTTGCACTTGTTTCACATCATTACAATTTTGTATAGGGTTTGTGATTTGATTGCTAGATTGCTAGATTGCTAGTGTTGTTATTACGATCCACTATTAGTGTTAATGTGCTCTTAGAGTTTAATATGTATGACTCGATTGATGCTCTTATCCTCGATGGTGGGATAATGGGATAGATGGGGGTATATGCATGTATGAACTATAGTACACACACAATAATTCCTTGTTTGTTCCCCTGACAAACTTTCTCTCAATATTTTGTCATCTGCCTCCTCTCACAAACATCGCCAATGCTTGTAGTTCTCGATGTAATGAGCATACTTGTTTTTATCCGGTCTAATTCTCGCATGCACTCCTTCCTTTTGAAAACTTAGAATACATGGGAGGCCACACCATAAGAAGAAGAGGTGACATGGATCCACTGTGTCATAGGTTGAAATCGACAATGCCTTCACCCCATTGGATGAAGAATAAGAGACCTTCATCATATAGAAGTTACAAGAGCTAGCTCATAGTACGATGCTTCCACCATATTATTTGGCTGAATAGACCAATGATATTCATCTCGATCTAATGAAATTTTAGTGGTTAGCCAATTGCAATTCTTAGTCATGGTCGTTGACCTAGATCCATTTTGTATCGACAAAGGCTGCAAGTAATGGTTATAATCTGGAAACTTAATATGACTTATCTCCATCTAATTCTCGAAGGTGTAAGCCAAAACCTACAAAAGTATTCAATGAGGTAATTGCTTAAATTGACTATTATCTACTTCCACATAAAACTTTAGGGATGAATGACATGTTCTTCTAGGCACCCTTAAAACAAAGAAACAAGCATATGTTCACAAGAATTATTATCTTTTCTAAAATTAGTGGAAATTGTAATAGCTAGGTCACCATAGTATTGCACAGTGGAAATCAACAATGGGAAATGCATGCCCAATGGATAATAATCATTGTCATTGACTATTGTACCACAATAGAATGAAAGTGTCATATCCGTTTTGTCTTTCATATTCCTCAGGGATAGTGATTTTTTGTTGGTAACATTAAAAAATGCTATTAACATAGCACAATAATTCAGATTTGAAAAATAACAATATATGTAAATCTAAATTTGATCATATGCCCAATACTTATAATGTGATCACTGTTCGTATACATGATGAAATAAAAATACCAGGGGTTGTTAGATTTATATATTTGAGAATTTTGGGTAGAATCCACAAAGAAAATTGTGAATATTAAACAAAGAAAGTCATATTTTGTTTATGAGAAATGCAATCTCCACCAAAAAAATCCACAAAGACACCAAATCCTTTAACCAAATCTAGCATTCTAGGTCAGATATGTATAATGCTATCTAAAGTTTGAATAATCACTTTGCCTTACAATGGGTGTTGTGCAACAACAATGCAGGATTTTGGTTTCAAAATTAAGAAAAACAGAAAGTCATGATATACTTGTATTACCTGCTTGCAATTGCATGGCCTAAATGCATGGTGTCACTACTTCTAGCACATACATCCTACTATTGTTATTTGGCCAATATCGAAATTGAAATATGTAATCCTTGCCTGTACAATCTTGAACTGTCAAAGGCATCCCCTTTGGCTATGATATCAGAGGAAAATATGTCTCCGCACATGCTTTTAGAAGTGCTAAGTGCACTAACCTGCCTGTATCACTCACACTTAATGTCTTCTAAAGCAATTGTGTGATTCCATAATTTAATTTTAGGTTTTTAATTGTTGCAAAATCTTATTCTTTATGAGTGAATCAAGCCTTGAATGAAGATCAAAGGTTGTTGGTGTGATTTTGAGAATTTGTTCAAGGAAACATAGCATGCATATTCTTAACTGTCCCAACAATTTTTGACAGTGCTATGACTCCTAAGACAGTCTGCTACAGTACTTGGAAAACATGGTGAGCGATGCAACTATAGATACGTTGGGTGTGAATCTTAGAGATACTTTGACATGTTTAGTATAAGAGACAATGGTTTTAGACAACCAATTGCATGAAAACATTCTCCATTATTCTAACTTTGATATACTCATCGTGAAAATTACTCTTTGGACAACAATCCAGTCTTGAAAATGGTAGTGATATTATAATAATTATAAGCAGGGTAAACATTTTATCCTGGAGAGTTTTCCAAATAGATTGTTTAACAATCTGAGTCCTTCTGCATAGAACCCACAATCTGTATGGAAACAACTATTGTGACTATACTCTGTTCTAAGATGTATTAATGTAGTGCTAACTAATCATAGGTTGTTCATTTAAAAGTTCGATAACAATTTATAGAGATCGAAATACTTCATCCTCTCTTTACAATATGATGACTAATAATATATTCCACTTCCCATTGAGACAGGGTGGTAAATGATCTGAGACTTCTGAAATTAGGTCCCAGAGTCTCCACACTTTTGTCAACACAATACCATAGGTTATTGATTACAAGCAAAGGGTCGATACCAAAGGAGATATTACTTTTAACAATGCCTTTGGTTTGCTCACGTATTCAAAACGGGCATTTTGATTTCATGTGCATGGAGTGTAAGGATTAGACCTGTATCCATTTTTAATTATATAAACAGAGTGAAAGTCTAATATGAGGCAAACTAGAGCTATTTACAATATTCACCTAACATCTAAGTAGTTCTTGCAATTATTACCATTTACTACCAACTATATAAATTGGTTCAGACTGGTTTTTGTCCTAGTCTAAGTTGAGCTATAAGCTTCCACTTGAGTCCCTTTTGATGCAAAAAAGTGTAGTTGGTCTGTGTTTTATTAGGAATATCTCCTCAGTCCTTAATTGCACCTTGTTTTTTCTTATTGAACAATAGGATTATTCTACACATGGTTGGAGATCAAGCTAACATTTTGATATGTCCTACTTGTTTTTGTTTAATTTTAACAGTATTTTTACATTTTTAATTACTGGATATGTTACAACCCTCCATGTCCTTGAATCTAATAACAACAATGCACATATGCTTTAGGAAGAGTGTCACAAGAAAATATTTCTTCCAAGAATTATCCAATTTCTTAACAAGCTCCAACCTCTCAACCTCTTTTTTCCTCTCTCAACAAATCATTCTCTCTATTTATCAAATTTCTACACACATTCCCCAAGTCTCCTCAACCACCCTCATTAATAACCATCAACCTGCCCTTCTATATTTTTGGGAAAAAATCAATTAAATAAGATATTAAATGAAATACGTAAAATAAGAATAAAATAGAATGCAAAGTCTTTCTTTTCATACCAGCTTATAAATGCAACTTGACAATTTTCCCATAATTTATGACAACCCACCATACCCCTCAATTAAAAAAAATTGGAAAAAAAAAATCAAACCCTCAATGAGTTCATTCCCTTCCTCATTTCATTTAGTGAGGCCCTCTTTCTATGCAGTTTCCTGGGTTTGGCTCATGGCTCCATGGATGACCTCTCCCTTCTTTGCATAGGCGATGAATCTATGTGTCTGTTACCATGTGTTTTTTTTGGGGGGGTTGCAAATGGCAGTCTGATAGAAGGGTGGCATGAGCTGTGAGAGCGATGGAGTTTGGTGGTTTGTTATGTGCTTTACACATGATCGTAAGGTGAGGGCTGAATCCATATTGTTTTATATGGGTTGTATCAAAGACTCTTAGCTCTAGATTTGATGGTAGTTTCATGTTTCATGGCTTGGCACATGGTTGTATGCAAATGCGGATATGGGTGAGGGCCATAGGCTTGGATCCATGAACTAAAATGGTACAATACAAAACTTTTCAGTGTGTGTGGCCATGACTGCATAGTTCAAAGGAATTTAATTGGATCCGCTGTATGGTGCATAAATTTCGCTCGCTATCTCGGTGAACCTAGCTTAGTTGTATCATCCCCACTATAATCCCCTCTTTAATTTATGCATAATGTAGATATGAATGTGGCTATGGCCAAGCGATGTAATATGTGAATATATTTTTCTGTTTTTAAATAAATAAAAGTGATACCAGCTGCTAGGAATATGGACAAATATGGGGCCTGAGTTTTTCCACAAGAAAAGAGAGTGTCTAAGAGGGGTCTAAGAAGGAAATTAATTATGGGTATTAATTCAACCCATTTTCCTGAATTATATTATTAGTGGGGATAACTTCTAATTTCTGTTGAGTGCATGAGAGCCCAATCATTAAACTCATGTAAAAGGGTGGGTGTGAGATTCACATCCCATAGTTATTGGAGAACATGGGGTTGAGTACAATCAACTTGGGGAAGTGTGTGAGTCAAGAAAGTAAGCTAAGGAGAGGAAAATTCATATGAGCAGTTATAGGCAGTTTTAAAAACATGGAGTTTTGCATGAAAAACAAGTGGAGAGAAGGAAAAAAAGGTTTGGATATAGACTAAGAAGGTTGGGCAAATTCTAGAGCATTGGGGAGCGTTTTTGGATCACTTTGGAGATGAATATTGAAGAGCCAGGTTGTTAGGTCTGAAGAGTGAACTCTTGTGTGAGTTGCACTATAACAACAAGTGTTGTTATTGTTGTTGATATTTTTCCTGACAGTGAGTTCCCTTGAGTTCCCAATAGAGAGATTCCTAGTTACATGTGCTAGATAGACCTTGATAAACGAATGGGACGCATGATGGACCGAGAGCAGTGAAGGGTACATTCCTTGGGTTGGGTAGGTCAAGAGGAAGAGAGCTAGCGGAAACTAGAGATAGTTAGGAGAATACCAGTGGGTTGTGGGATATTGAGTTGTGAGTGGATTGTGGGATATTGAGTTGTGAGTGGATTGTGAGAGACACCCTTTTCTTGTGGATTCCTAGCCCCATCTCATGGTTGAATTGTTGTTGAGATTTGGAACAACGAGTCTATGGTTGGGTGGAACATCCTTTTCAAGCATCTGGTTGCACAACTATTTTAAAAGATAAGTGTTTATATGTTTCCTGCATTAATTTATGAGTTTAACTGCTGTGCGTTTTACTATGTGCATGAAAATGAGTTATATGCTATTGTGGTGAAATTTATGAGTTGCATTTACCTGTTTGGATAGTATGGACAATTGCATGAGATTGCATGCCATGTAGTTAGTAGTTCCACATTTAAATGCATATGTTAATAGATTTTGGTAGTAATGGTAATCGATTCTGACGCGATGCTTGAATCATCGCGTGCGCGGGGAAAACTTGTCGCGCGTAGTACAAGGGATGTTGTGCGTGTGGATTGTCTTAGTGAGGATGCAACCATCATATGCATTTAGAATGTTGTAGATGCATTTAATTATTTAGTATCCGAAAAAGGTTTAAATCTACAAAAGGTTTAATCTGTGAGTAAATCATAGTTGATAAGCTATAAGAATTTTAGCTAATTGAAAATTTTCGTATTTGTGTGTATTTTCCGCAAGTAATGTTCCTCGATTAAGTTGGGGGACACTACCGAATGGAATCAAATATTTTTGGATCAACACTGAACTTGTATGGGCTAGAGATTAGCATGAAGTGGTAATTTTGTCATCTCATCGTTGAGCTGTGTCGAATTTGGGGAAAATGGTAAAATTTAAGTGAAATCCCCAAATTTGTAGGCAAATTCAAGTCGAATTGCATTCATAATGGTTGTTATGGAGGAGTAATTTTGACTTCCAAACTATCGAATTTGTCTTAGACAGGTGAGTCAAGCATTTTCATGATGGTCGTGATGGTGCACAATGCGCACGTTAAATATCGACGTTACGTGGTGCAAAAAAAATGGTGGTGCGTGAGATAAAAAGTTACGCGCATTGTATATTGGCGCATGACGTAAAAAGATGCGCATAGTGGATATTGGTGCGCAGCCTAAAAAGTTGCGCGCACTAGATATTGGTGCACGAGATAAAAAGTTACGTGCACTATATATTGGTGCGCAACGTAAAAAGTTGCGCGCATTGTGTATTGGTGCACAACATAAAAAAGTTGTGTGCATTGGATATTGGCGAGGGACCTAAAATGTTGTGTGTAGTGGATATTAGTGTTGATTAATGTTGGTTGTCATTGATGTCAACCCTTGAAGAAAGTCTGGTAACACAAAGGTTTGGGTAATGGACCCAAGTTTGTTTGATGTATAATGGTATGAGTTTTAATATATTTGAAGGTAAGACTATTCTATATGGGTAGTGCATATCATGCCATTTCTGGTGGTATGTGGAATATCACATAACTACTCACGGTTAGAGAGTTATGACCATGTGAAGTTGGAGAACCCTCATTAGTCATCTAGAAGCCCCAAAAGGTCAAAGTAGTCAAAGTGGTTTAAGAGATTTTTAGAAGGTAAATAATAAAGTGAAGTGAAGGCCATGATAGACTTTCTTTCAATATTTCGTCATCTGCCTCCTCTCACAAACATCGTCAGTGCTTGTAGTCCTCGATGTAATGAGCATACTTGTTTTTATCTGGCCTAATTCTTGCATGCACTCCTTCCTTTTGAAAAACTTAGAATACATGGGAGGCCACACCATAAGAAGAATAGGCGACATGGATCCACTGTGTCATAGCATGAAATCGACAATGCCTTCACCCCATTGGATGAAGAATAAGAGACCTTCATGAGATAGAAGTTACAAGAGCTAGCTCATAGTACAGTGCTGCCACCATATTATTTAGCTAAATTGCCCAATGATATTCGTCTCGATCTAATGAAATTTTAGTGGTTAGCCAATTGCAATTCTTAGTCATGGTCATTGACCTAGCTCCATTTTGTATCGACAAAGGCTACAAGTAATGATTTTAATTTGGAAACTTAATATGACTTATCTCCATCTAATTCTCGAAGGTGTAAGCCAAAACCTACAAAAGTATTCAATGAGGTAATTCCTTACATTGACTATTATCTACTTCCACATAAAACCTTAGGGATGAATGACATGTTTTTCTAGGCACCCTTAAAACAAAGAAACAAGCATATGTTCACAAGAATTAATATCTTTTCTAAAATTAGTGGAAATTGTAATAGCTAGGTCACCATAGTATTGCATAGTGGAAATCAACAAATGATATTGATTAAAAAATGATATTGACATAGCTATGATATCAGAGGAAAATATGTCTCCGCACATGCTTTTAGAAGTACTAAGCGCACTAACCTGCCTGCATCACTCACACTTATTGTCTTCTAAAGCAATTGTGTGATTTCATACTTTAATTTTAGGTCTTTAATTGTTGCAAAATCTTATTCTTTATGAGTGAATCAAGCCTTGAATGAAGATCAAAGGTTGTTGGTGTGATTTTGAGAATTTGTTCAAGGAAACATAGCATATATATTCTTAACTGTCCCAACAATTTTTGACAGTGCTATGACTCCTAAGACAGTCTGCTATATGACTTGGAAAACATGGTGAGCGATGCAACTATAGATACTTTGGGTGTGAATCTTAGAGATACTTTGACATGTTTAGTATAAGAGACAATGGTTTTAGACAACCAATTGCGTGAAAACATTCTCCATTATTCTAACTTTGATATACTCATCGTGAAAATTACTCTTTGGACAACAATCCAGTCTTGAAAATGGTAGTGATATTATAATAATTATAAGCAGGGTACACATTTTATCCTAGAGAGTTTTCCAAATAGATTGTTTAACAATATGAGTCCTTCTGCATAGAACCCACAATCTATATGGAAACAACTATTGTGACTATACTCTGTTCTAAGATGTATTAATGCAGTGCTAACTAATCATAGGTTGTTCATTTAAAAGTTCGATAACAATTTATAGAGATTGGAATATTTCATCCTCTCTTTACAATATGATGACTCATAATATATTCCACTTCCCATTGAGACAGGGTGGTAAATGATCTGAGACTTCTGGAATTAGGTCCCAGAGTCTCCACACTTATGTCAACACAATACCATAGGTTATTGATTACAAGCAAAGGATTGATACCAAAGGAGAGATTTTGTTTTTCTTTTAACAATGCCTTTGGTTTGCTCACGTATTCAAAACGGGCATTTTGATTTCATGTGCATGGAGTGTAAGGATTAGGTCTATGTTTTATTAGGAATATCTCCTCAGTCCTTAATTCCACCTTGTTTTTTCTTATTGAACAATAGGATTATTCTACACATGGTTGGAGATCAAGCTAACATTTTGATATGTCCTACTTGTTTTTGTTTAATTTTAGCAGTATTTTTACATTTTTAATTACTGGATATGTTACAACCCTCCATGTCCATGAATCTAATAACAACAATGCACATATGCTTTAGGAAGAGTGTCACAAGAAAATATTTCTTCCAAGAATTATCCAATTTCTCAACAAGCTCCAACCTCTCAACCTCTTTTTTCCTCCCTCAACAAATCATTCTCTCTATTTATCAAATCTCTACACACATTCCCCAAGTCTCCTCAACCACCCTCATTAATAACCATCAACCCGCCCTTCTATATTTTTGGGAAAAAATCAATTAAATAAGATATTAAATGAAATACGTAAAATACGAATAAAATAGAATGCAAAGTCTTTCTTTTCATACCAGCTTATAAATGCAACTTGACAATTTTCCCATAATTTATGACAACCCACCATACCCCTTGATAAACAAAATTTGGAAAAAAATTCAAATCAAACCCTCAACGAGTTCATTCCCTTCCTCTTTTCACTTAGTGAGGCCCTATTTCTATGAAGTTTCTTGGGTGTGGCTCATGGCTCCATTGATGACCTCTCCCTTCTCTGCATAGGCGATGAATCTATGTGTCTGTTACCATGTGTTTTTTTTGCGGGGTTTTCAAATGGTGGTCTGATAGATGGGTTGCATGAGCTGTGAGAGCGATGGAGTTTGGTGGTTTGTTATGTGATTTACACACGATCGTAAGGTGATGGCCGAATCCATATTGTTTTATATGGGTTGTATCAAAGACTCTTAGCTCTAGCTTTGATGGCAGTTTCATGTTTCATGGGCTTGGAACATGGTTGTATGCAAATGCGGATATGGGTGAGGGCCATAGGCTTGGATCCATGAACTAAAATGGTACAATACAAAAGTTTTCAGTGTGTATGGCAATGGTTGCATAGTTCAAAGGAATTGAATTGGATCCATTGTATGGTGCATAAATTTGGCTCACTATCTCTGTGAACCTAGCTTAGTTGTACCATCCCCACTATAATCCCTTGTTTAATTTATGCATAATGTAGATATGAATGTGGCTATGGCCAAGCAATGTAATATGCGAATATATTTTTTCTGTTTTTAAATAAATAAAAGTGATACCAGCTGCTAGGAATATGGACAAATATGGGTCTGAGTTTTTCCATAAGAAATGAGAGTGTCTAAGAGGGGTCTAAGGGGGAAATTAATTATGGGTATTAATTCAACCCATTTTTCCTGAATTTTATTATTAGTGGGGATAACTTCTAATTTCTGTTGAGTGCATGAGAACCCAATCATTAAACTCATGTAAGAGGGTGGGTGTGAGATTCACATCCCATAGTTATTGGAGAACATGGGGCTAAGTACAATCAAACTTGGGGAAGTGTGTGAGTCAAGAAAGTAAGCTAAGGAGAGGAAAATTCATTGAGCAGTTATAGGCAATTTTAAAAACATGGAGTTTTGCATGAAAAACAAGTGGAGAGAAGGAAAAAGAGGTTTGGAGATAGACTAAGAAGGTTGGGCGGATTCTAGAGCATGGGGGAGTGTTTTTGGATCACTTTGGAGATGAATATTGAAGAGACAGGTTATCAGGCCTGAAGAGTGAACTCTTGTGTGAGTTGCACTGTAACAACAAGTGTTGTTGTTGTTGTTGATAGTTTTCCTGACAGTGAGTTCCCTTGAGTTCCCAATAGAGAGATTCCTAGTTACATGTGCTAGAGAGACCCTGATAAATGAATGGGATGCATGATGGACCGAGAGCAGTGAAGGGTACATTCCTTGGGTTGGGCAGGTCAAGAGGAAGAGAGCTAGAGGAAAATAGAGATAGTTAGGAGAATACCAGTGGGTTGTGGGATATTGAGTTGTGAGTGGATTGTGGGAGACACTCTTTTCTTGTGGATTCCTAGCCCCAACTCAGGTGTGAATTGTTGTTGAGATTTGGAACAATGAGTCTATGGTTGGGTGGAACATCCTTTTCAAGCATCTGGTTGCACAACTATTTTAAAAGATAAGTGTTTATATGTTTCTTGCATTAATTTATGAGTTTAACTGCTGTGCGTTTTACTATGTGCATGAGAATGAATTATATGCTATTGTGGTGAAATTTATGAGTTTCATTTACCTGTTTGGATAGTATGGACAATTGCATGAGATTGCATGCCATGTAGTTAGTAGTTCCACATTTAAATGCATATGTTAATGGATTTTGGTAGTAATGGTAAGCGATTCTGACGCGGTGCTTGAATCGTCGCGTGCGTGGGGAAAAATTGCCACACGTAGTACAAGGGATGTTGCGCGTGCGGATTGTCTTAGTGAGGATGCAACCATCATATGCATTTAGAATGTTGTAGATGCATTTAATTATTTAGTATTGGAAAAAGGTTTAAATCTACAAAAGGTTTAATCTGTGAGTAAATCATAGTTGATAAGCTATAAGAATTTTAGTTAATTGAAAATTTTCGTATTTGTGTGTATTTTTCGCAAGTAATGTTCCTCGATTAAGTTGGGGGACACTACCGAATGGAATAAAATATTTTTGGTTCAACACTGAACTTGTATGGGCTAGAGATTAGCATGAAGTGGTAATTTTGTCATCTCATCGTTGAGTTGTGTTGAATTTGGGGAAAATGGTAAAATCTAAGTGAAATCCCCAAATTTGTAGGCAAATTCAAGTTGAATTGCATTCATAATGGTTGTTATGGAAGAGTCATTTCGACTTCCAAGCGATCGAATTTGTCTTTGACAGGTGAGTCAAGCATTTTCATGATGGTCGTGATGGTGCACAATGTGCACGTTAAATATCAACGCTATGTGGTGCAAAACAATTGGTGGTGCGCGGGATAAAAAGTTACGCGCATTGTATATTGGTGCGTGACGTAAAAAGATGCGCATAGTGGATATTGGTGTGCGGCCTAAAAAGTTGCGCGCACTAGATATTGGTGCACGAGATAAAAAGTTACGTGCACTATATATTGGTGCGCGACGTAAAAATTTGCGTGCATTGTATATTTGTGCGCAACATAAAAAAGTTGTGCGCATTGGATATTGGCGAGGGACCTAAAAAGTTGTGTGTAGTGGATATTAGTGTTAATTAAGGTTGGTTGTCATTGATGTCAACCCTTGAAGAAAGTCCGGTAGCACAAAGCTTTGGGTAATGGACCCAAGTTTGTTTGATGTATAATGGTATGAGTTTTAATATATTTGAAGGTAAGACTATTCTATATGGGTAGTACATGTCATTCCATTTCTGGTGGTATGTGGAACATCACATAACTCCTCACGGTTAGAGAGTTCTGACCATGTGAAGTTGGAGAACCCTCATTAGTCATCTAGAAGCCCCAAAAGGTCAAAGTAGTCAAATTGGTTTAAGAGATTTTTAGAAGGTAAATAATAAAGTGAAGTGAAGGCCATGACGAACTTGCTCTCAATATTTCATCATCTGCCTCCTCTCACAAACATCGCGAGTGCTTGTAGTCCTCGATGTAATGAGCATACTTGTTTTTATCCGGTCTAATTCTTGCATGCACTCCTTCCTTTTGAAAAACTTAGAATACATGGGAGGCCACACCATAAGAAGAAGAGGCGACATGGATCCACTGTGTCATAGGCTGAAATGGACAATGACTTCACCCCATTGGATGAAGAATAAGAGACCTTCATCAGATAGAAGTTACAAGAGCTAGCTCATAGTATGGTGCTGCCACCATATTATTTGGCTGAATTGCCCAATGATATTCGTCTCGATCTAATTAAATTTTAGTGGTTATCCAATTGCAATTCTTAGTCATGGTCGTTGACCTAGCTCCATTTTGTATCGACAAAGGATGCAAGTAATGGTTATAATTTGGAAATTTAATATGACTTGTCTCCATCTAATTCTCGAAGGTGTAAGCCAAAACCTACAAAAGTATTCATTGAGGTAATTGCTTACATTGACTATTATCTACTTCCACATAAAACTTTAGGGATGAATGACATGTTTTTCTAGGCACCCTTAAAACAAAGAAACAACATATGTTCACAAGAATTAATATCTTTTCTAAAATTAGTGGAAATTGTAATAGCTAGGTCACCATAGTATTGCACAGTGGAAATCAACAATGGGAAATGCATGCCCAATGGATAAGAATTATTGTCATTGACTATTGTACCACAATAGAATGAAAGT
>SNQJ01S0017887.1:133362-149798 GCA_010110895.2 Picea sitchensis | reverse complement strand
AAATAAATTATTTCAATAATAAATTTAATGGAGAAATTAGAAGTGGGTTAACCCTAAAATAAGGAAAGTGTGCCAAGTGACCTAGAAGATGTTTTTAAGGAAGCTACTTGGAGAGTATAAATAAGAGGCAAGACTCTCTCATTTTAATCACACTTGAGCATATTGAATATTTCCGGTTGTAGCCGAAGAATAAGAGGGGTTGTATCCTCCTTCTAGTTGTAGCTAGAGAATTGGGGAGTTGGAGCTTCCCTCAAGTTGTAGCCTGAGAAACTAGGGGGTTGGAGTCTCCTTCCAGTTGCAGCTGGAAAACAAAGGATGTTGGTGCTTCCAATGAATGTAATTCTTCAAGACATATAAGAAAAAATATTCTGTGGTTTTCTCCCGTTTTGGGTTTCCATGTAAAGCACTTGTGTACTGTGTATGTGTATGATTGTTCATTTGTTCATTGCTTATTTACTCTGCAGTTATTGGATGATAATGCTACATTGATATAACACTTGGATTATATGGTTAAAAATGATTACATTGCTCTATTACTGATTCACCCCCCCTCTCAGTAATCCAATAATTAGTGCGTGAGATAAAAAGTTGCGCGCACTGTATATTGGTGCATGACATAAAAAGTTGCGTGCACTGTATATATGTGCGCAACATAAAAATTTGTCTTCTCTGTATATTGGTGCGCAATATAAAAAAATTGTGCACATTGAATATTGATGTGTGGTATAGAAGTGGTGCGCATTGGATATTGGTGTGCGGGGCGTGTGTTAAATATTGATGCAGCCCATTGCGGATCTAACACGTGTTGAATATTAGTGCATAATACATAATTGATACGCGCACGGGCTTCATAAAGGAAGAAAAGAAGAAGGATACCATACATGCAAAATTGTCCTATTGTCTCGAAGAAAAAAAACCAAGTCTCGAGACAAAAACGTATTTTGGCAATAAATGGAGCATATTAAGTCAGATTGAAATGAAACTTCTGGTTATTGTCTAGAGTTTCATGGGCTATAAAAGTGCCAAATAGGGCCATTGGTCAATTATGCTATGTTTTTTTCTAGAAAATGTAAATTCTTGTTTTTTAAGATCATGGTCAAGCGCGGTGGCATGCGAACAATTATTGTTGATACTTGTACAAAGTGTTAGAAATGTAGACATGAAAATATTGTGTGAAGGAATCCACTGGATTCTAAGGGGTTTGGAATGGGGACACTGGAACAGGGCAAAATCCACTATTCCGGGCCACTTTTTGGGGATTTTTGAGATTTTCTAAGGAGGAAAAGGGTCCCCAGATGACAAATATGAAAATATTTATTTAATCGACATTTTATATACTCATCAATCCAAACAACTATATTTTAGTGAAGTTTTTCCAGAAATGTGGATTTTGGGAGATAGCCAGATTGGCTAAAAATTCCATGTCTGGAAAAATGAGTGAAAAAGGGCAAAGTTGTCATTTCCATATTGCTGCAATTTTTTATTGGAGCATCAGATTGACAATATGAGAGTTTTTAAGATTTCTCTGTCATCATTATTATCTATGTCTCATACAAAACTTTCTCTAGTTCCTGACATATTTACTTCTACAAGTGACAGAAGTTGGTGTCTGGGATTAATTGCACCAGAATGAAAAGTGTGCAAAAGGAGTAAATCAACAATATTCAAATGACTATAACTTTCTGCTTAGAACTTAGAATGGAGCAAGGAAGTTGTCGTTGGAAATATCTTAGAGAGGATAATCCATATATCAACCCATAAAATTGATATTGGTAGTTTACGTTGCAATCAATGCAAAAGAGGATGACTGGTGGAATTAAAGAGCAGAAAAAATTATGCATTCTTTTTCATAATTGTGGATGTATATATATTTGTCTAACATAAAAAAATTTGCATCCACATTTTCTTGCATAATTTAGGGGTACAGGAAGGAAGTTTGGTTCCTGTATGAGAACCACAATCATGAAGGATGCCCAAGGGTCCTACATCCATGAGGAAGAGGTGAGAGGTCTACATGTCAGCATGGGAAATGCTAGGATATAGTCTAATGGAAGAAGAGGTAGACATGAGCCTGTAACTATGAGGAGCTTGCAAAGAGAAGTGCAGAGTTATAGGGAATATAATGAGAATATTATGAAATCCCAGGAAGAGATACTAAGGAGCTTGAACATGTTGCAAAGGCAATCCAATAAATATTCTAGCACAAAGCAAGTAACTAGTGCTAGACAAGTGACAACATCCAAATCTCATAATAGGAGGGATGAGAATGAGAATGATATGAAATCAAGGAGTAGGAGCAAGCATTATCATTCCCTAGGGAAATCCACTAGAAGATCTCATGCAAGTTTAGGGTTAGGTAGCAGCCCAAGTGTGTCTCCTTTCATCAGGCATAAGAGGAGGCCCGAGGGGGACCTCTTGCAGGGTGAACTCGGGAAGATCAAGCCACCAAATTTCAACGGTGAGAACATGAAGGTAGAAGAGTCTGAGGCCCAACTGTTGGAAATGAAGAAATATTTCCAGCTACATGATTATTCCTCCAGGGTAGAAACAAGAATTGCAACCTACCACTTACAAGGTAAGGCAACCATGTGGTGGGATCAACTTAAGCAAGCAAAACACCTTCATGAGAGGAAGGTTTGTTCAAAGAATTTGGAACAAAATTGAATCTCAGTACAACATATCACCCATAATCAGATTGAAAAACATACATGACTAACCAAATCATTGAATACATGCTCAGAATGTATGTGATGGACCCACCATCAAAGTGAGAAGACTACACCCACTTAGTAAAGTTTGCTTACAATAAGGGGTATCAAGACACATTGAAAATGGGTCCATTTGAAGCATTGTATGGTAGAAAGTGTAACACACCAGTGAGTTGGTATAACCTAATAGGCAGAGTTGTCACTGGGCCATATTTGTTGAGAGAAATGGAAGAGCATATGACAAAGATCAAGAATAATTTAAAGGTTGCTCAGGACAGGCAGAAAAATTATGTAGACAAGAACAAAGTTTTTAGAGATTTTAAAGTGGACGAACATGTTTTTCTAAAAGTGAAAGCGAAAATAAGTTTAGTAAGATTGGGTTGCTACCCAAAGTTGGTAGCAAGATATTGTGGGCCTTTTGAAATATTAGAGAAGACAGGGTTAGTTGCATACATGCTAGCGTTTCCTGTAATGTCCCCTCTGTTACGACATCAATGTAAGTGAGTACAATAGTGGTAATTTTTTTTTTGAAACAACATTTAGAATAAGTGGTATGGAATAATGACATACATTAATAAATTACAATCTATTCTCATCTACATCATTACACACCAAGAATCAATGACAACATCACTATTACTATCAAATCAATCACCTCACATAAGATATCAAAATGTCTCCCTGCCAACCTACCCTGCAAGGTTAGGACCTCCAAGACACATAATCAACGCTCAAGTCCAAGATTCATCCGATTTATTTTGACCATTTAAGATCTCAGGATTGGCGACAGTTCTGAGGAACATGGAGGTATCTACTCCCATAACCAACTCAATCATGACACATCAAATTCATTAAGTAACCCAATATACTATTACTAAATTCATCAATTCATCATAAGAACTACTCAATCATCTAGTTCATCTCATTATAAAATCATTACTAATATTATAACATGTAGGTGTAATGATCCACTTGGTAAGATCAACAAGTAAATATATGAATCAATTTAACTCTCGCACAAAAACACCTCATTAATGTGACAATCACTCTGTAACAATACAATATAAACAACTGTCATAATCAAGTTCATTTAACAAGGACACCACTAAGATAAGTAATTTCTATGGTACGACGATTATATAATAACAATAAGGACATGTGATAATCATAGTAATATCTCTAGTAATCAACAATTTGCACCAATTTTTCCAAAAAATTCAACCAATTTACACATGGATCTTAATGGATTAAATTTCGGGATTTGCAATTAATTTGTAAAGATGAGACATATTTCTACACAATCGAATTTGCAATGAAATATGAAGAACCAACGCTTTTCTAAAATCTGATAGCGAACAAAGTCAACTATGGTTCAACTCCTAAATGCTCCGATTGCAAGGGAATTGATGGCGATTCTACATGATTCTAAACTCCGGAAACGTAAACAAAAATGACAGTCCCTAGCTCTTAAAAGTGAGATCCATTTCCCTTCATATACCATAACATTACCAAATAAAAGTGAGATCCATTTCCCTTCTATACCATTTGTTTTATAGAAAAATCCCCAATGACACATGTCCTCATGCACAATTAATCATCTTTTTAATTAGGATTATTCACCCACACACTTCTCACACTCTCCCCAAGTTGCACACGTAATTACTATTTTTATTTTATTTAAAAATCCAATTTCTCTCACATTCCCCAATGTGTTCCTATTTTCGCACTTAGTTGTCCCTTTGTTCCCCAAATTTTTATTTAATGAGTGTCTCTTAACTAAATCTTAGTTAGAGTTGGATTATGAGTCTTCTTCTAGTTACACTTAGTGGTAGCTTGACTTAAGATACTTATTCTATTTGTACGCCTATTCTTTCATGTTTTACTTCTTTCTATTTTAAAATCCATTTAATTAATTTCATGCACACATGTGCAATTTATCCATTCTTTTAAATTTTAAATATCTTCTTCCTAGAGTTTGACTTTATTTTGAATCCTTTTAATTTATTTAATATTTTAACTAGTCTCTTAATTAAACTTAAACTTGAATTTAGTCTAGAACTTAGGCTTAGACTCTTGTTAGGCTTCTAGCGCTGTAATTTATTGATTACATAATTATTTTGTTTTAACAAGGTCTAAACATTTTCAAAATTTTCTAGGCCACCTAGATTTATTTGACTCATCATTTAATTATGCGACATACCCTTCAAGATGCACCACCGTGCTCCAAGTGTGCCACTTGCCTTTGAATGGTTTTGGAAGTTTGTCCGACTCTTGGAGTCAACACTCCTCTTGGTCGACCTTGTGAGAGACTAAGGGCTTCTAAGGATTAATGACTCTGCCTTATTGTGCTCCCCTTAGAAATCTTCATGTGCAACTGTCTTTGTCCACCCTCACGACATCTTGGACCTCTCAAACTAGGTAATCGTTAACCTTTAGTTCATGCCATGACGAGAGTGCTAGTAGGTTGTGACAAAGACACTGCCACACCTCTCCCTCAAATGTTTGGTTTCTGTGCATGGCCCCTTTACTCCTTATGTGAGTCGGATTAGGAAGCATCGTCAAGCCTGCATCCACTGACAAAAACAATGTCAATAATCCATATACATAAATTCTACTGTAATCAGTCATGTGTCACATGTGCGTAAAATGAAATACTCAAACAAATAAAATCCACTCCCTGACTCAATCCGAAGTCCAAGGAAGTCCATTGATGCCATCAA
This sequence comes from Picea sitchensis, assembly GCA_010110895.2. Lineage (NCBI taxonomy): Eukaryota > Viridiplantae > Streptophyta > Pinopsida > Pinales > Pinaceae > Picea > Picea sitchensis. Next base: position 144,370 of record SNQJ01S0017887.1, on the reverse strand, counting down.
CATCCATAACCTATGATGTGTCCTGCACACTCAGGAAAACTCGTCAATAACATCTGCCAATTCAATAAATCAAAATAATACCAAGTCACAATACATCATCATCATTATCATATATAATCCATAATCAAAACAAAATCATAATGTACCATAACCAGATCACTTGCACGCAAGTGTCCTCAAGAATAAGTCAATAAAAGTGTGTTGAGTAGAACGAGATGTTACATACACCCTATCTTGTTTTAAACTTCGTCTTGAAGTTTGTACAGTATATAAATGCAAGTAAAAAAATGTATCTGACATAGATCTAAATGTCTAATCTATCTAACAAGTAACGAAACTGTTGACACATCTCGTATGCGTCCTCCTAGGTAGCCGAATATGGACTATAGTTGTCCCCCTATACCTTGACCTGATTGACTATTTAACGCCGTAGCTTTCGAATGCGATGGTCCAGAATGAGGATTGGCTCCGCCATGAGAGCACCCTCGTCCGACACCTGCAAGGAACTCATGTCAATAACATGCGACGAATCACTAATATAATGTCATAAAACCGAACATGAAATACATTGTGCATATGCCTCAAAGAATTAGGTAAGGCTAGTCGATAAGCCATGGGTCCCTTCTTTTCCACAACCTCAAAAGGTCCCACAAACCTGGGAGATAGTTTAGCACCCTTTCCAAACTTTATCGAACTCTTGTGCGGTTTTACCCGCAAGAAAACTCTGTCGCCAACTTCATAACTACGGTCAACACGATGCACTTCAGTATGAATATTCTGTCGATCATGTGCTCCTTTAATCCTCTATCTTATCAATTTCATATGTTCTTCCATTTCTTGGATCACCTCCAGTCCTACTAGGACCCTATCCTCAAGTCGATCCCAACTCAATGACGTCTGACATGGTTGCCCATAAAGAAACTCAAACAGTGCCATCTTAATCATACTCTGGTAACTTTTGTTGTATGCAAACTCCATCAGTGGCAAGAAGTCTTCCCAACGTTTCTATTGGTCCATTACATACATACGTAACATATCCTCCAAAATCTGGTTTGTTCTTTTTGTTTGTTTGTCTGTCTCTGGGTGATATGTTGTACTAAAATTCCATTACGTTCCCAAGGCCTCTTGGAAACTGGTCCAAGATTGTCCTGTAAACACCGATCCTCAATCATATATAATATTTTTTGGTAGTCCATGTAACCTCACAATATTTCTAACAAAAAATCTAGCTATATCCGGTGCTTGATACGTTGTACGCAATGGAATAAAGTGTGCACTCTTCGTCAGAGTGTCAACTACTACAAAAATTGAATCATGTCTCCTCGTTGTTAGTGGAAATCCAACAATAAAATACAATGAAATGACCTTCGATTTCAATTCGGGAATAGCATGTGGCTGTAAAAATCATGTTGGATGTCTATGCTCAACATTCACCTGCTGACATTCTAGACATCTCACGACGTACTTAACTATGTCCGCTTTCATTCATTTCCAGAATAACACAAGCTTAAGGTATGCCTTCATCTTCTTGATTCCCGGATGAGCCATATATACTGCTCGATGAGCTTCACTTAGAATCAAACTTCTTAATTCGTCGTTAGGAGGTACGTAGATTCTGTCGTTAAATCTCAACAATTTGTCGTAGTCTAATGAATAACCTTCATATTTCGGTACCAACATGGCATTTTGTCCAATATTATCCTTAACTTATTTATACCAGTCATCGTCAAACTATAGAGTTCGAAAATTTTCTCGAATATTTGTCTTAATAGGTATTACCGAGAATATGCGTGGTCTCTAACTCAACACATCTTTCACTCTATTCACCGTTCCTTTAATGTAAGTAATCTCAAAGTCCTGTTCGCTAAGTAATTCTGACCAACGCCTCTGTCATACGTTCAAGTCACTCTGTGTAAATATATGTTGCGATCCATAGTGATTTGTCTTGAGTTCAAATTTTTGTCCAATTAGATAATGTCTCCACACTCTCAAGGAATATACAATTGCTAATAACTCCAAGTCGTGCATTGGGTAGTTTTCCTCATGCTTTCTCAATTTCGTTGAAATGTAAGTGATCACTTGACCGTCTTGCATCAAAACTCCGCCTAAACCTTCCTTGGATGCATCCGTGCATACCAAGAATTCCTTGTCCATGTCAGGAACCTTTAGTATTGATGCTGTCATCAATAACTCTTTGAACTTTTGAAACGCTTCCGCGCATTTCTCAGTGCATACAAACTTCTTGTTTTTCTTCTGCAATTCCATGATTGGATTTGCTATCTTCGAAAACCCTTCGATGAACCGTCGGTAATATCCTACTAAACCCATAAAGATACATACTTCTTATATGTTTGTCAGTGCTGGCCATTCCATAATGGCCTCTACTTTCTCTATATCCACAATGATACCTTCACCATATATGATATGTCCCAAGTAATGAATTTTCGATTCATAAAAAGAACATTTCGATAGGTTCCCATACAATTTTTTTTCTCGTAGACACTGTAGGACCAATCTCAAGTGTTCATCATGATCTTCTTTTTTCCAAGAATAAATCAGTATGTCATCAATAAATACTTGAACAAACTTGTCCAAGTTTTCATTGAACACCCCATTCATCAAACTCATGAATACTCCCGGGGCGTTCGTCAAACTGAACAATAAAAATGTAAACTCATAATGTCCAAATCTCATCTTAAATGTGGTATTGGGGATATCTTCCTCTTTAATCCATAATTGATGATACCCCGATCTCAAGTCAATCTTTGAAAACACCATCACTCCCGTCATCTGGTCAAACAAATCATCTATTCTTGGCAATAAATACTGGTTCTTGATCGTCACTTTGTTCAATTGACGATAGTCAATACAAAGTCTCCATGATCCATCATTTTTTCACACAAAAATATATGGTGCACCCCAAGGCAATACGCTTGTACGTATCAGTCCCAAGTCCAACAAATCCTTAAATTGCATTTTCAATTCCTGCAATTCAGGCATTGTCATCCGGTAAGGCGTTCTTGCTATTGGTTTAGTTCCAGGTTTCAATTCTATTATAATCTCCAACTCTCTCTTGAGAAGTAAACCTGGTAACTCTTCATGAAAGACATTGAAAACTCTCGTACTACACGAAGGTTTTCTAATCCCTCCACCTCTCCCTTTTCATTTAGCTCTAATATTGCATATAACTTGCATCTCTTGTGCATACACTTTTGTAGTTGTAGGGAAGAAATAAACCTCAGAGACACACCCTGGTTTCTTCCTACAATCACTTTACTCTGTCCCAAATCATCCGTCAAACTTAACTGTTTCGTCTTACAATTAAGTATTGCATCATGTGATTCCAACTAGTCCATACCAATCACTATGTAATAAGATCATAATATCGTGATGTATTGGTCGGCCTTCGTTACAAAATATCCCAAATTAATGCTACAGTCCGTAACCTTTCCTCCAAATTTTGTTTTGGCACCAGATGGCATTTCTACATATCTGAACTTGTCCTGCTTGATTGCCTTTACCTTAATTCTCTTTAGCGCTACACTAGAGATAAATCTCTCTATATCACCTAGATCTATCAAGATATTAAAAGTTTGATCGACGATCATACCTATTGTCTCAAGCATAGTGGATTGGTGCTCGACCTGGTGGTTGTTCACCACTGCATGTATCCTGTGGGCCTTGCCCAAATATCCAACTGTAGTGGGTCCTTATGATGCATCTGCTCTGGCATTCTCAATAAGATAGTCTTGCTGGTAATGTGGCTCTCCACATGTCCAACACCCAGTCTTCGGTCCATGGCTCATAGTCCCTGAAGTAGAATCTGTTGGCCTAGAAGTCCGTGATCCTGGTTTGTTCTGTTGAACATGCCTAAAGTGCTGCTACTGTTGCATATGACGCTGCTGTTGCTCTAGATGTCGTCTGCCTAGTCTGTCTAGAAGGAGTCGTTCCCTGACCCCTACTGTTCATTTCTTCCTTAGCTATGAGGGCCTTTTGAGCTGCATCGTGCAACGTTTGAGGCATTAGGATCCTCACCTTTGCACAGATGTTGAAATTAAGGCCAAACACAAACTTGTTGACCTTAAACTTCTTCGTGTTCAGGTGTGGAGCATACCTAAGTAGTTCCATGAACTTGGCCTCATAATCTGGCACCGTATGAGCACTCTGTCGTAAGGCATTGAACTCATTAAGTTGGCGCTCAATGAATTCCTCAAAAAAACACCTCTCCCGGAACCGTTCCTCGAACAACTCCCATGACATGTCTTCGACGACCATGTTTAGTTGATCTAGGAGCGTCTTCCACCATAGAAGAAAACTCCCCTTTAACTGAAAGAACGCTATGCATAATTTCATGTTGGAGGTGTAATCGCAAAGTGCAAAGCACATCTCCATGTTCTCCAACCATGCCTCGGAGGCTAAGCCGTCCGTAGCACCCATAAACTCAGGAAAATTAAATTTCTCAAGTTCCTGGTGTACACTGCTACTAACCACTGGAGGGCATTGTGAACCCTCATTGGGCACATATGTACTTCCCTCGTCCCAGTCAAGACGACTAATCAAAGCCTCTGACATCCTCTGGAAGGATCTCATCATACCTACCACATCTCCCGCAACAACCTGCTCTTGCACAGTTGTCTACTCATCTCCGAGAGGGTTAGATCCATATGGCGTGGATACTATCGGAGGTGTCACACCTCTTCCTCTAGCACCTCCTCGTCTACTGCCCCCGCGTCCACTAACCATGATTACCTGCATGGACAATTTCAAAATTAATTAGTGGTACTTCTTTAATCATTTATTTAACATAGTGGAAGGCGTAACGATCCAATGTCGCAAGGTTGAACCCGCTCTGATACCATATGTAACGTCCCCTCGATTACGACATCAATATAAGTGAGTACAATAGTGGTAATTTTTTTTGTTGAACAACATTTAGAATAAGTGGTATGCGATAATGACTTACATCAATAAATTACAATCTATTCTCATCTGCATCATTCAAATCAAGAATCAATGACAACATCACCATTACTATCAAATCAATCACTTCACATAAGATATCAAAATGTCTACCCACCAACCCACCCTACAAGGTTAGGACCTCCAAGACACATAATCAACACTCAAGTCTAGGATTCGTTCGATTGATTTTGACCATTTAAGGTCTCAGGACTGGCGATTGTTCTAAGGAACATGGAGGTATCTACTCCCATAACCAACTCAAACACGACACATCGAATTCATTTAGTAACCCAATATACCAATACCAAATTCATCAATTCATCATAAATTTTACATCATAAGAACTACTCAATCATCTAGTTCATCTCATTATAAAATCATTACTAATATTATAACATGTAGGTGTAATAATTCACTTGGTAAGATCAACAAGTAAATATATTAATCAATTTAACTCTTGCACGAAAACACCTCATTAACGTGACAATTACTCTGTAACAATACAATATAAACAACCGTCATAATCAAGTTTATTTAAGAACACCACTAAGATAACTAATTTCTATGGTACGACGATTATAAAATAAGGATAGGTGATAATCATAGTAATATCTCTAGTAATCAACAATTCATTATCTTAATTTAAATGTATCAATGTATAATTCCCTTACTATAAAGGAGAAATATAAGACACTCCTCATACAATGTATGTTCTCTTTTAATAGCTCAAAGCTATTGAATTATAATTTTTCCTTTTTAATAGTTATTGTTCCACTTCTATACAATTTTCTTCTCTTAAGATTTCAAGCAAAAATGATATTCTTACATCTAGATAAAACTTAAATTCCTCTTAAGTTTTTAAGAATATATATCTATCGAGTGAATTTCAACAATTACCATCATCACTAGAATTTACAAAAGTCAAGTCAATATATTCATTTCGCAAAGTGTCTCCTAACAATTTATTTTGTTGGAGAGTTTGAATCTATCTAACTCTTTTGTTGGAGAGTTTGAATCTATCTAACTCTTATTAGAGACCATAAATTCTTTTACATTTCATTCTAATTTACCTCACTCTATTAAATTCCTAAATCAACTTATAGTTCTAAATTCTCACTCTATCATTCTAATTAAATAACATCACCTTTTCCAAGAAGAATTTTTTTCTCGAATTTATATAAGTAATAGATTCTTTTACAATAATTAGAGCCACACAGCAGAAATTACAAGAGCAGTGCTGGCTCATCGCTATCCAATACAAAACAGTCTCACATGGAAACTGGAAGAAGAAGTCTGTCGATACCAGCTTTGACAAGAGGAGAAGTATGAGAGGGAACTTGGACTGTAATTAACAATGCTTTTCTTGTACAGCTAGAAAAGGGCATTATGACTCGAAAATATTAATAGTGGTGATGGGGCTGTCTATACCATTATCACAATGGTAAACCGATAGTCTCCCAGCCACCTGACCTAGAGCCCGCTTGGATAGTGCATCCACCTCAGAATTGTGACATCTAGGAATATGAGGGAAATTTGCGTCGGTGAAGATGTTGGCCAATGCCCTAGTTTGTTGCTTCCATCCTTCGATGTGAACGGATTGAAGATTACTCTTGTGGTTAATCCATTCAATAATTACTCTCGAGTCATCGAGAACCAGTAAGTGGTTTAAAGACCAGCTGGAAGCAAGGAAGAGAGATGCCCACAAACCCATAAGCTCTGCTTTTGTGTTGGATCCGTCACCACAGTTCAGAAACCACTTGGTGACCCTAGACGGATGAGTCTTGAGAGTGCCTCCAGCTCCGCAGCATTGTCCATTGGCCAGTGCTGCGCCATCAAAACAAATTAAAGTGGACCCAGGCTCCAACGAGAAGTCAATAAATTTAATATGAAAGTCTTTGATAGTAGACGACTGCCATTGAAATGAGGAAAAAATTCTGTGGAGGACCGCAAAGCAAGAGGGATGACGACCTTCAAAAAGACTCTGGTTGCGCTCAAGCCAGATCTGCCAACACACGTGAGCCACCAATGGGTGCGGGGCCGATCTGTCAGCAAGCCAAGAATCTAAGCAATCAGAGAATGTATCATCGCTCCAGACCACCTGTAGAGAGAAATGCCGAGATAACAAGTTCCAACAATTAATAGTGAAAGAGTAGTGTATCATAAGGTGATCAAGGTCTTCGGTGTCATGTTTGCAAAGGAGGCATAACCCGGGCCCCTGCCAGCCACGCCGACGGAGCGCCTCCCAGGTGAGCACCCGATCTTTAACACACAGCCAAAAGAATAGTTGGATCTTGAGTGGTACATACCACTTCCAGATCTTCAGAAGCCCCGATGACTCAACAACAAAATTCTGAGAATGAAGGAGGGCCGCGTAGACATTCTTGACTGTGAGGATACCCGAGGCGTCTCCCCCGGCCCACAGGAGAGAGTCCCGCTCATTGTAGAGAGAGATACATGCTGAGTTTAATGCCATGGTGAAGGCATCCCATTCCTTGGCTAGTGGGTCCTGTAGCTGGAGAGAACTGCTATGAAGCCAGCGGTCGGGCAGGAAAGGGGCGCAAGCGGCCAATTTTAATTGAGCAAGGAAAAATAAATTTTGTGAAGTGAGTTGAGTTCTGAAATGAGAAGAGAGGAGAGAACGGTTTTCCAATCCAAGTATTTTATCTCTCCCAAGAGATATTTTTGTCCCCTCACCGGGCTTCCAACGAAGCCAGTGTAAGATCACCGGCGAGGCGGATAGCAGACCTTTCCAGAAAGGTGAAGCCCTTCTCAGATCGAAAGAAGGCTTCCAAATCCAATGAAGGAGAGGAAGGGATCCAAGGTATTTGTCGATGATGAGTCTGTTCCATATGATGTCATGGGTGACGGCTCGCCAGAAAGAACAAGCCAGGAGTGACGAGTTAAATATAGAAAGATTTTTGAGCCCCCATCCCCCAAACTTTCAGGGTCTGGCCAGTGACTGCCAGCTGCACAGGTGGAAACGATGTTTTCCAGCAAGATCGTTCCACAGGAAATTGTAAGAAAGACGACGCAGCATGATGATAATTTTGTTTGGGATTCGCTCAAGTGTCATCCAATAGACAACGAGGCCTTCAAGCACCGTTTTGACAAGGATGTAACGCCCTCCCAGAGACAACCACTTATTGCACCAAAGGCCTATTTTCCTTTCGAAAAGAGCCACTAACCAACACCAATCAGCAGAGGAGGCTACTCCTGGTTTCAGCCGATAGCCCAGGTATCTAAAACCATCTTTTAGATCGGAAAAGGAGAAGGGGATGGTAATTTCGAAAAGAACAAGCTCAACCTTTGTAAGACCCCAATAATGAATAAAAGATTTAGATGGATTAATGGACAGGCCCGTAACGGTGCAGAATAGATGAAGAACCTCCAAGATCGCCAGCCACTCCGGAAGGTCAGCTTTAGACATTAGGAGAATGTCATCAACAAACATGAGGTGTACCAACCTGAAGAGCCTTGAAACATTTAAACCCGTTATATGGTTTTCGGAGATGGATTTGGCAAGAAGTAAACTAAGTCTATCCATGAGGAGAATGAAGAGGTAAGGTGAGAGTGGGAAACCTTGATGGAGACCCCTTTCAATGTGGAAAAAGTTAGAAGCCTCTCCATTGATCAACACCGCAAAGCCAACACTGGTGACGCAGGACATAATCCAGTCCGTGAAATTGTTGCCAAATCCCACCGAGATGAGTATCAGTCTCAAGAAAGTCCAGTCAATGCTGTCGAAGGACTTTTTTAAATCTATTTTCAAGATCAATGCCTTCATATTTTTCTGTTTTATGGTGTGGATGCTCTCGTGGGCAGCACCAATGGCATCTTGTATTCGTCTACCTTTAATAAACCCGAGCTGTTCAGCCGAAAGGCTCCTTTCCAGAAAAGGATTTAACCTATTAGAGATCACTTTAGAAACTAACTTGTAAATAAGATTGCACAAAGATATTGGTCTGAAGTCGTTGAAGGTGACAGAATGGTTCTCCTTTGGGATCAATACCAGGAAGCTAGAGTTAATACTTTTATGAACCTTACCTTTGATGCGAGTGTCCTCCACCATCTGGAGGAGGTCCGGACCAACGATATCAAAGAAAAAAGAGAAGAATTCTGCTGTCCAGCCATCGGGCCCTGGACTTCTCTCTTTTTTGAAGTGAATTAAAATATCCTTGAGTTTAGGCAAGGTGACAGGCTTAAACAAGTCAGATGCTTCAGAGACCGATACCAATTTCGGAAATAGGCTGGCAGTGGAAACTTTCTCAAGATAAGAATGACTTTCATTTGCTTTGAAGAGATTTCCAAAATAGGTGACAGCTTCCTGTTTGATAGAGTCTTGACCTCGAATCGTCTCATTGTGATAATTTTGAATAGACCAAATCAATTTTTTATTTCTGTTGTGGCTAGCTAATCTGTGAAAAAATTTGGTATTGGAGTCCCCTGAGTTAAGCCAGGTCGCTCAGCTTCGAAGCCTCCAGCTTTGTTCCTCTTCTCACAAAATGTGTGCTATGTTCTTCTCTAGCACCTTTAGAGTGTCGGTGTCCTCTAATGACAGTTGGGCAGAGGCTGATCGAAAAATGAGATTATTAATCTCAGACTCAATGCTGTTTAAAAGATCCTTCTCCGTTACCTTTTTACGCTTGCTCCAGGACTTTGTGTGGACTTTTAAAGCCTTTAATTTCCAGACTAATCTTAACTGTGGATTGCTTTCTCTCAGAAAGACCGGGTCTGTCCAGACCGAGTGCACAAGATCAGTGTAGTCTATCGATGATAGCCAGTGATGATTGAATTTATAAGGGTAAGAATTGTGTTGCTGGAGAAGGTTCAACTTTAAGATAATTGGAGCATGGTCAGAATAGTATGGAAGCACCACCCACGAGGACGGGATAGTTGTGGAGGACAAGAAATTTTCAGAGACTAAAAAACGATCAAGTCTTCTTGCAATGGCCTCATTCCCTGATCTCCCGTTGCGCCAAGTGGGGAGAAGTCTGGTTGGCAGAATGTCTATGAGGTTATTGGAGCTGAAAAGGTCTTTGTAAAAAGCATTAGTCGGTCCAGGCGAGGGAAATACGCCCCAGTGTTAGTCTGCTGAGAGGGTGATATTTAAATCCCCTCCAAGGATAAGATTAGGGATGGAAAGAATCCCATTGTTAGTAAGAAGTGTCCAGAACTGAATTTTAGACTGACAGGGGCCATATACGTTTAAGAAGGCCAGCTCCTGGTTGGTAGCCAAGCAATGACCCACCAACAATATTCCTCCACATGTCAAGAAAGGAGTTAAGTCGAAGAAACAGGGATCCCATGCCACTTGCATGCCGCTTGAATGACCCAAGGAGCTAATGGCCACGGAGACCCAAGAAGGACGGAAGGAGTGCAAGAAAACTCTGGCTTTTTGCTCAGTCGAGAGAGTTTCCTATAGAAAGATGACATCCGATAATGTGTTCTCTAGAAGATTTCGAAAGGAAGCAGTTTTGAGGATGCCTCCGATTCCTCATAAGTTTAAGGAGAGCGCAATCATCATTTAGAGCGAGCTATGGCCTTCAACGCTTTAAGGGCATTTCTGTCAAGTGCAGGATCGATGGGAGTCACGCAGGGAGTAGAATGTAGATCCATCTTCTTCTTTCTGGAGCTCCTCGTTTGAAGTGGGGAGAGCTCAACGCCCAGACCACACGCCCAAGCAGATGTTTTTTGATCATTGACCGGTAGGTGCGAAGAAGAAGAACCGGCCACCGAGGGCTGTGAGAAGGGCTCAAGTCCTTGATAGATAAGTAAAGGTGTAGATGTGTCCGGAATATAAGGTGTAGAGGGCAAGGAACTCAGATATGGTAAAGGGGAATCCTCACTATCGTCTGGCTGACCCATGCCGGGTAGAACATATAGGGGATCTGTATGATTAGTAGTAAAGGATAGTGAACTGGGATGATTAGTCGGTAAGGTTGAAGGGAGAGTGTGCGTCGGGGAAGTTGTGGTGAGCAGACAAGGTATTTGGGAGGTCAGGGGGTTTGAGGGGGGAGAGGGGAAAGGGAGTCGATAGATATCAGAA
>SNQJ01S0017887.1:121152-133245 GCA_010110895.2 Picea sitchensis | reverse complement strand
GGGGGGGTCAGGGAGAGAGTGACAGGATATAAGTGAAGGATCAGCATCCATGTACTCAGGGGGATTAAGAGACAGGTCCTCTTCCTCAGAAATTATGTTCGATGACTTACCAGGGCAGTTTCGGCGCAGATGGCCAGTTACTCTGCAAAGGTTGTACCGGAAAGGTAAACCGAGGTAGTCCAAAGTCTGTAGAGTCTTTCGCCCTCTCCAGTCGATCTCCAAGTTTTCTGGAAGTCCAGCAGATAAATCCATCTCGACTAATACCTTACCCATTTTCCTTGAGGAGCCTTAAAGAGAAACATGATCGAAAGCAATGAACTTTCCCAGCGAGTTACCAATAGATTTGAAGGCTTCGCTGTTCCAGAAGTGGAGCGGAAGACCCGAGAGAAGCACCCAAAGGTGTCTGAGCTGGAAGTAGTCAGAATCGGGGTTGAAGGCCAAACGCCAGCGCTTAAGCATGAGGCTGCTTCCCCCAATGACCCAAAACGAGGATAAAAGCAGAGAGGCATCTTCAGGAGATCTACAGAGGAACCCGAGGCATCACCTTAAACCTTAAGTTTTACCATAACTTTATTACCCCAAAAGGTCACTTCTAACATTTAATATAAAGGATCTTTATTAGTCTCTAAAAAGTTGTTCACTAATTAGTTTCAAATCATTAGTTCACAAGCAATCACACCAATTATTCCAATTCCTAAATCCAGTCTTACGATTAAATTTTTACAACTTCAAATTCGTTCCAAGCAGAAATCATTGCAGTGTTTTTCTTTTTATAATTCAAACCTTCAATTGGTAAACACAATTTGCGGCGACTAGACTAATCTAACTTCTGGATTGACAAGGAGATTTTTTAAAGAAACCAACACATTTCTAAACTATGGATTTGCATATAATTGACAACGATTCAATTTAAATATCATAACAAGGTCTCTACTTTCGATTGGCAGTGAAATTAGAAAAAAATCGAATATTTTCACAACGATCTCACGCAATTCGATATTCCGAATGGTAGAATCAATTGGCGACGAAATTAAAAAAAAATTAAATTTTGGCTTGCAAGTTTAAACAAGACAACGAACAATTAACTTCCGATTTCCTCGATTTTAAGATAAAAGACAACGAATAAAGGGAATTCCATTCTAGATGATACCATGACTCTCCAATAATCTTTGCCAGTTTAAAGTTCAGAACAACAATTGTTTTACAACAATTTTTTTTTAAAATTCAATATACAATTTATTCTTATACAAAATCTCAGAAATAAATACCGGAACCCAAGAAGATGGAGAATTGACGATGCCCTTTGATACTTGCGCTCTTTTTTTTTTTCCCGCTTGCTAGTCATGAAAGTTTAGTGGTACCTCTCAGTCAATGCTATGGGTTTTCTTCTTCCCCCTTATCCCCCGAGTCGAAAGGGGCCACACACAAGAAACCAACACACAATAGCTCCAAGGCTTGCCTCGCAAGGAAGCTTGGTTTCCCAACTCTCACAAGTAAAACATAGTCCACAAAATTTTGGCAATATAATATTACCAAATAAAAGTGAGATCCATTTTCCTTCTACACCATTTGTTTTATAGAAAAATCCCCAATGAGACATGTCCTCATGCACAATTAATTATCTTTTTAATTAATTTATCTAAGATTATTCACCCATACACTTGTCACACTCTCCCCCAGTTGCACAAGTAATTACCATTTTTATTTTATTTAGAAAGCCAATTTCCCTCACATTCCCCAATGTGTTCCTATTTTCACTCTTATTTGTCCCTTTGTTCCCCAATTTTTTATTTAATGAGTGTCTCCTAACTAAATCTTAGTTATAGTTGGATTATGAGTCTTCTTCTAGTTAGACTTAGTGGTAGCTTGACTTAAGATACTTATTCTATGTGTTCACCTTTTCTCTCATGTTTTACTTCTTTTTATTTTAAAATCCATTTTATTATTTTCATGCACACATGTGCAATTTATCCATTCTTTTAAATTTTAAATATCTTCTTCCTAGAGTTTGATTTATTTTGAATCATTTTAATTTATTTAATATTTTAACTAGTCTCTTAATTAAACTTAGACTTGAATTTAGTCAAGAACTTAGGCTTAGACTCTTGTTAGGCTTCTAGGGTTGTAATTTACTGATTACATAATTATTTTATTTTAACAAGGTCTAAACATTTTCAAAGTTTTCTAGGCCATCTAAATTTATTTGGCTCATCCTTTAATTACACGACGTGCCCTTCAATACACACCACTGTGCTCCAAGGGTGCCACTCGCCTTTGACTAGTTTTGGAAGTTTGTCCGACCCTTGGAGTCAACACTCCACTCGATCGACCTTGTGAGAGACCAAGGGATTTTAAGGAATAAGGACTCCGCCTTATTGCACACCCTTTAGAAATCTTCATGAGCGACTGTCTTAGTCTGCCCTCACGACATCATGGTCCCCTCAAACTAGGTAATTGTCAATCTACAGTTCAGGCCATGACAAGAGTGTTAGTAGGCTGTTACATGGACACTGCCACACCTCTCCCTCAAATGTCTAGTTTTTGTGCAAGGCACCTTTACTCTTTGTGTGAGTCAGATTAATGAGCATCGTCAAGCTTGGATCCACTGACAAAAACAATGTCAATAATCCATATACATAAATCCTATTTTAATCAATCATGTGTCACATGTGTGTAAAATGCAATACTCAAACAAATGCAATCCACTCCCTGAATCAATCCAGAGTCCAAGGAAGTCCACTGATGCCATCAACATCCATAACCTATCATGTGTCCTAGACACTCAAGAAAACTTGTCAACAGAATCTGCCAATACAATACATCAAAATAACACTAAGTCACAATACATCATCATCGTCATATATAACCCATAATCAAAACAAAATCATAATGTACCATAACCTGATCACTTGCATGCAAGTGTCCTCAAGAATAAGTCAATAAAAGTGTGCCCAGTAGAACAAGATGTTACATTTGTTGCATCCATGAGAGTGCATAATGTATTTCATGTATCATTATTAAAGAAATATGTGCCTGACTCTAACCACATAATTGATTGGACTGTGATCCAGGTGGAAAACAAAGGGGATTTCCGGGTGGAACCAGTACACATCCTAAACTGGAAAGTCAAGGTGCTCAGGAAGAAATCCACAGGGATGGTAACGTTTTAATGGACCTGCTACGATCCTGAAGATGAAACATGGGAGCATGGAGAAACTATGTGGGAGGAATACCCACAATTCTTTGTCAATTTTGAAGGAAACGAAAATTAAAAATGCAAAACTCCATTTTTGTGCAGCTAGAGTTCTGAAAACACATCTCAAAATTCTGGTCACCTGTGTTAACAACCCTAATAAAATAATGATGCATCCTGATGGAATAGGAGCAATGAAGGGGGCACATTCCTTAGGTTATTAGGTTGAGAGAAAATTGAGATTTTGGTTGGGACTACTATTGGAGGGTAAAAATTGTAGAATTTTCTTTCATTTTTATGAATATTGTAATGCGATGTAAATTTGTATATGTATTTGGCATGGTTATGTGCACCGAGGATAGTGCTAAATTGTAGGGGAGGGGGAATGTAACATCCACACTATAATACCCAGTTTAATTTATGAATAATGTAGATATGAATGTGGCTATGGCGAAGCGATGTAATATGCAAATGTATTTTCAATTTTTAAAGAAATAAAAGTGATATCGGTTGCTGGGAATATGGACAGAGTTGGGGGCTAAGTTTTTCCACAAGAAAAGAGAGTGTTTAAGAGGGGTATAAGGGGAGAATTAATTGTGGGTATTAATTGAACCCATTTTTCCTGAATTTTGTTATTAGTGGGGATAACTTCTAATTTATGTTGAGTGTAGGAGAGCCCAATAATTAAACTCATGTAAGAGGGTATAGTTATTGAATAACACGGGGATGAGTACAATCAACTTGGGGAAGTGTGTGAGTCAATAAAGTAATCCAAGCAGAGGAAAATTCGTATGGCAAGTTACAAGCAGTTTTAAAAATAGGGAGTTTTGCATGAACAACAAGCTGAGAGTAGGAAAAAGAGGATTAGAGATAGATTAATAAGGATGGGTGAATTCTGGAGCAAGAGGGAGCATTTTTGGATCGCTTTGGAGCTGAAGATTGAAGGGTCAGGTTGTCAGGCCTGAAGAGTGAACTCTTGTGTGAGTTTCATTGTAACAACAAGTGTTGTTGTTTTTTTTGGTAGTTTTCCTGGTAGTGAGTTCTCTTGAGTTCCTGGTAGAGATATTCCTAGTTACCTATTCCAAAGAGACTCTGATAAATTAATGGGATGACTGATAGACTGAGAGTAGTGAATGGTACATTCCTTGGGTTGGGAAGGTAAAGAGGAAGAGAGATGGAGGAAACTCAGGATAGTTGTAGGAGAATACCGGTGGGTTGTGGGATATTGAATTGTGAGTGGATTGTGAGAGACATCCTTTTCTTGTGGATTCCTAGCCCCATCTCAGGGGTGACTTGCTGTTGAGATTTGGAACAACGAGTCTATGGTTGGGTGGGACGTCCTTCCCAAGCAGCTGGTTACACAACTATTTTAAAAGATAAGTGTTTATATGTTTTCCTGTATTAATTTATGAGTTTAACTAATGTGTTTTTTACTCTGTGCATGAAAATGAATTGTATGCTATTGTGGTAAAATTTATGAGCTGCATTTACCTATTTGGATAGTATGGACAATTGTATGAGCTTGCATGTCATGTAGTTCATAGTTTCTCATTTAAATGCGTCTGTTAATGGATTTTGGTAGTAATGGTAACATATTCCGACGTGATGCTTGAATCGTTGCGTGCATGGGGAATAATTGTCATGCGTAGTACAAAGGATGTTGCGCGCAGGGGTTGTCTTAGTGAGGACACAACCGTCATATACATTTAGAATGTTGTAGATGCATTTAATTATTTAGTATCTGCAAAAAGGGTTAATATCTGAGTAAATCATAGCTGATAAGCTACACGAATTTAGTTAATTGAAATTTTTTGTATTTATGTGTATTTTCTGCAAGTAATGTTCCTTGGTTAATCTGGGGGATTTTACATCAATGGTGTTTGAATGCATGTAGTATAGGGTCGAGGGCCTTATTCCCTTAGATCCATGAGTGCGACCCATGGCCAACCCTTCTTGTCACACGCAACCATGGCCCATCACTTTGGGGTTGGGCCATGGGCACGACTGCCATGGCCTACTCCTTTGGGGATCATCTATTTCTACCATGGCTCACATCCCTACCACTGACAACCATGGTGCTAGCCTAACCTAATTGTTTTTATTTTATTTTTTATTTTTATTTATTTTTTATTTTTTTAATTTATTAAGGTTTTTTTTTTAATAGAGACTAAAAAGGAAATTTTATTAAAAGGATGTGCCAGAGGCAATGCAACAAGCAAAATTTACAAAATTTGACTCTTTTAGAGTAGAGTTCATATCTATATGCTGTCTATCATACAAATCAAAATGAAACTTATATATTTAGGAAAATTTACTACCATATATTCTAATATATGTCCCTAACAACAAAATGTGTTTGAAGAACTTCAATGTGCTTTGTCAATGTTTGGTTCATCCAGTATTGTTGTTGTTCTTTGACTGTTGTTCTTTGTTTCCATAAGAACAACCTATTTCCCCTCCTACTCTTCACCTGATTGTCCTACCTGTTGATTCCTTGAATTATGGTTATTTGATACTAAATTAGAGGATTGTGGAGCACCTCTGGCTCTATAGAAATATCACTCCTATTATATAGGGTTTAGCCTTTGCAAAAAAGTGGTCACTGTCATTTCAAGCTCATGTATTCTTTCTGCCTTTCGTTCTCTCTTTCCTGGAATTGTCTAACTTCCTACTTTAGCTTCTCTTTTCTTTGCAAAAGCAGGACAACTATTTGCTCTACGAAAATCAAATTTTGTCTTTCTTGATTTAGGCTCTCAGTTCTGCTTAAGAGAAGAGAAACAATATTTTCCATGTTGTTGATTCTACCCATATATTCACCATATTGTGCCCAAATACTTTCAAGTATCTTCGTATCACTTAAAGTTACCTTTTATCTCATTCCAATTTAGATCCATGTTGTTGTATGTTCCCAAATTGACTTTTTTATAACCATGAATCTTGAATTGAAAAACACAGATAAGAGCAGTAACATGGATAAAAGCCACAGATGAAGGAGGGAGGTTCGAGGAAGGATTAGGTGCAAATTCATGATTTATAGCTTGAGAATTGAAGAGGGTAAAGGACTCAATACATGGGAATTAACAATAGGTTGAGGGTTCAAAAGACGAATATGAGAGGGTCCTGAGAAAATTCCAAAAAAACCAGAAGAATCATGTAGAATCTGAAAATTGGAAGAAATGGGCTTCAAAGAATTCACCAAGAGTCCCAAACCATGAAAGGGTACTTAAGAGAGAATGATATTGTGAAACAGGGAGGTGAGAAAAACCAAGGAGCGAGAGGGGGAAAACCACCGAGCTAGAACCCAAATAAAGATTAATTCAAATGGAATAATCCTTCTAACAACTGTAAAAACATTCTAAAAGAGACCACTCTATGCCAATTTCAGGGAAATTCTTGTTTAAAACAAATATTATGAAAATTATAAGCTCATGAAGAACCTAGGAGTACTTGGAATCCAATGGATGAATACCAAGAGGAGGAGTCTGGATGGAAAGGGCTCCCTCTTCAACAACTGGATAGGGACCGTGGCTGAGCTACCACGCTCTATGCACCGAGCCAATTTTTTTTCCCATACTCACCTTCACTATTAACTAGTCTGCACATGCACTAATGTAATCAGTGAAATGACTCGGTCTTAAAGGAGAGGTTGTCGATAAGAATTTGACACCTCTCCTTTTGTCCTTTCCATTGCCACGCTTCATAACAATAATTAAGGAACAAGGTGGGTCCTTAATTCCCCTTTGATTAACATTTTCCCTTTAATTAAACTAGATCCATTTTTTGCATTCTTATCTACCTCCTCATTGTGGTGTCGCTTGATATGGAAGAAGTTTGATTTGTTTAGGAGTTTAAGAGCGTCAAGAACCCAAAACATAATTCCCTTGTACCTATTACCTCCTATTATGTTCTTGTGGATTATGGCTCTTATAACAAGCTTTGAGTCTCCACATATAATGAGATTACTAATTTTATGGGAAAGAGCCATTTTGATACCAGCATAGAGCGCAAAGGTCTATGCTTCAATATTGGTTAGAGTTCCAAGACCACATGCATAGTTGGATACAATTTTTCCTCTGAGCTTATAGATAACCTCCCGCCCCCCCTATACCTATCCAATTTTGTAAGTGTTATATATATATATATATATTGGATGTAGCATGGGTGGTTGGGAGGAATGGTTGTTATCCTCACCACCCAGATTCAATTCCTTGTAAGTGACATGTGATGCCCTTAATGGGTCTATAAGATACTCTTGTTGTTGAGTATGCTACTCATGTTGTCGAGCAATCAATATCCCACCAATCCTGGCCTCCCCATGTTCTCTCGTGGATTTTGGGGGGGTTTTCCATGGATGTAGCGAGCTACTCGTCTTCGGTGCTGTGAACCACGTGATATATATATATATTTCACGTGGTTCACGATACCGGATATCAGTGCTTGCTACGTCCACAGAAGATCCCCTCGAAATCCGCGAGAGAACATAAGGAGGCTGAGTATTTTTGGAATATTGGGGGCTCAACAACAACAACATCTTATAGACCCATTTAAGGGCACAATATGCCACTCACAAGGAATTGAACCTGGGTGGGGAGGGTAACAATCATTCCTCCCAACCACCCAAGCTACATCCAAGGGACGTATATATATATATAATTAAAAAAAATAACGAAATTAAACACAATTTATAAATCCCCCCCAAAACATAATTCCTTTGTACTCGTTACCCTCTGTTATGTTCTTGTGGATTATAGATCTTATAACAAGCATTGAGTCTCCACATATAATGGGATTACTAATTTGATGGGAAAGAGCCAATTTGATACCATCATATAACACAAAGGCCTCTGCTTCATTATTGGTGAGAGTTCTGCGACCACATGCATAGTTGGATACAATTTGTCCTTTAAGCTTATAGATAATCCCCCTCGCATCTATTGACTTTATTAAGTTATATATATATATATATATATTGTAGAAAAAAAACTGTTATATTCAAAAAAAGAATATACATGTTGTCTTATCAGTCTAGCCTTGGTAGGATTTCTTACATAACTATTCTACCCATGTCAATAGACCTTCTAAGGTATTTTACAAAACAAACTGTAACGTTCAAAACATTTACAGCCTTACAAGAAAAAAAAAATTCAGAGGAAAAATTCCATTGCCTCTGTCTCTGTGCCTTCGAAGAACTCATAAAATCCAAAAGCTCCTTTTTGCAGCTGCAATGCTTCTTTAGAGAGTTCATTTGGTTTTGTGTTGAGTTCCCTCAGAATGTGCTGGAAAGAAAGCCATTCAAAATTCCTAAAGGTGAGTTTGATATGTCTTAGATTTGAGGCCAGTCTAGGATTCTGGATGTTGTTTTGGCCTCTTTCCTAATCAATCACCAGTTTGGAATCTCTGAATATCTGAAGCTTTGTGATATTTTTTTCTTTGGCTGTTTCCAAAAGGGTCCAAAGTGATATCAATTCTATTTTGTTGGCTTTTCTGCCTCCTGGTGAGTATCTTATATGGATATAGTGACTATGGATGATAAACAACACCACCCCGACTTCGCATGCAGGGGGATGTCCTTGGATGGCCCCATCAAAATATCCCCATGGGATTGTGTAATCAATGGGTGGGGGAACTATGACACACTGTTTTATTAATCATGGTTCCGTATTGAATTCTTCATCCTGAGAGAGATAAAGATGTTGTCACTTTTGGGGAAA
This sequence comes from Picea sitchensis, assembly GCA_010110895.2. Taxonomy (NCBI): domain Eukaryota; kingdom Viridiplantae; phylum Streptophyta; class Pinopsida; order Pinales; family Pinaceae; genus Picea; species Picea sitchensis. Next base: position 124,341 of record SNQJ01S0017887.1, on the reverse strand, counting down.
CTGTCTTATCTTTAAAGACGCCATTATTTCTTTCCCACCAAATATTTGTGATCATGATACTCGGAAGACCTACATAAAGGGATACTATTATGTCTTGTATCCAATTCCTGAATCTTTCTTCAAGAGAACCCTGGTTCCAATTAGCCCTGGAATTTAGTTTATATTTTATTAAACACACGACTTTCTCTACAAAGGGACGATATATAAATAAATGAGTGGTGGATTCTTGATCTTCTTTGCACAGTGGACATCTGCTAGGTCCACACCATCCTCTCATGAGGTAATTGTCCCAAGTCAACAATTTGTTGTTTATAGCTAGCCAAAGAGTCAGTTTACATCTGATGGGGGCCTTGATTTTCCACAAGGGCTTCCACCACCATTTCATTTGTGTCTCCAAATTTTCTTCAAACCGAGCTTTGTAGCCTAATTTGACCGACTAAGAGCCATTCTGCGGGTTTTTTAACCAACAAAGGGAGTCCTCAGATTCTTTGTCCAGGGTAATGAAATTTTCACAAAGTAGGGAAATGTAAGAGTTCCATTTGTCTCGTAGATCTAGGGGGAGATTCAAGGAATCTGCAGTTTTCGAGTCCCCTCTTCCTTTTGGTTGAGGGAAGCCAATGTTGAGGTTGCTTAGAAAGCGATGGTTGTTTCCTCTTAGGAACTGAAGTAGGGTTGGGAGAGTTTGTAATTGTTTCCATCTCCCATCCAAGTATATTTTCCCAGTCTCACCTTTTCCCCATTTTCGATACGCCATGCAGTCCACTTACCAACTAGGGGGAGGGATTGTACAAGTGATTTCCAAACTATTGAACCTTTGGAGGATTTCAAGGGATCTTGAAACCAGTTGAAAATAAACAAAGAAGGAAAATACTTGGAGTTCATTACTCTTACCCATCGAGTTTTACCCAAGGTTAGGCACTAAAGGTTTCTTCCTTCTAAGCCTCACGCGAAGAGTCTTAGGTTTTTTAACCCCCACCCCCTAGTTCTTTTGGCATGGCAATTGAGTTCCATTTGACCAAAGGGGGGTCCTCCAAGAGTATTTTGTCCCTTCCACAGGAATTAGAAGCTTAAATGACGAATGTGATCCAAGACTCCTTTTGGGAATTTGACTATTGAATTCCAATAGACCGAAATTCCTTCTAGGACTACCTTGATTAGTACTAGTCTTCCTCCTATAGAGAGGAGCCTGTTGACCCAGATGACTAGATGAGCTTCGACCTTTCTTATTAACCAAACCCAATATTCTTTTCTATAGTTGACAGGTTTTAAATTAAAACCCAGATAATTTAGTCCGCCGGAAAAGTTTTTCCTTTGGGTAGGGAAAGTGTTGGTAAAGAGGTTTCCTCTTCATTCTCACAGTGATGAAGAAGGAGACAAGATTTTTCCATATTAACTTTCATTCCTGTAGCGCTGCAGAAGAGGTTTAAAAGATCCTTGAGAGAACTCAAATTCCTCTGAGAGCCATGTAAGAAACAAAAGATGTCATCTACAAATAAAAGGTGTGTGATTTATTCTGATTCTGAGACTGCAATGCCTTTTACGAGACCCTTGGACCTAGCCTCCTTTATTAGAAGGCTGGGAGCTTCTGCTATGATTAGGAAAATAAAGGGGGAAAGGGGGAAACCCTGATGGAGCCCTCTGGAGGCTTTGAAAAAATTGGACGGGGTTCCATTGATGAGTATTGTGAAAGAGGCACTTTGGATACATCCCATTATCCAATAGATTTTTTTTAAAACTCATGCCAATTTGGATTAGTACTAAATGTAGGAGTGTAAAGTTTACATGGTCGTAGGCTTTGGAAAAGTCCAGTTTTAGGATGGTTGCCATGAGATTTATTTTCTTGACTGAGTGGAGCACTTCCTGAGCTATGGCTATAGCATCATGTATCTGTCTGTTATGGAGGAAGCCAAATTTATCTTCACCAATTATTTCACTTAGCAATGGTCTAAGTTGTCTGGAAAGGATCTTGGTGATTAATTTGTAGACTACATTGTAGAAAGCGATCGGTGTGTAGTCTTCAAAGGAAGAGGGGCACTGTTTCTTAGGAATGAGACATAAGAAGGTTGCATTCTGAGGGCCATGAAATATTCCTTCCTTTTTTGATTCTCTTATCATAAGAAACAAATCTTCTTTTATAATATCATAGAAGTCTTTGAAGAATTCCACAGTTACTCTGTCTAGTCCTAGGCTTTTACCATTACTCATGGAGAACAAAGCTACGTTTAGTTCTGGTTATGAAACTTCTTCTTCCAAGGAAAGGTTCATTTCGTTGGTAAAGACGGTTGGGAATTTTCCCAGTACTTCTAGGATTTCCTGGATAGGGAAACCTGGGGGGGAAGAAAAGAGTTTGCTAAAGAAAGATTCCTCGAGCTTTGCCTTTTCCTCAAAGGAAGTGGTCACTTCTCCTTGTTCGTCTTTGATTTCCCAGATTGAGTTGAGGTTTTTTCGAAAGTTTGCATATTGATGAAAACAATTGTATTGTTGTCTCCTTCTTTAATCCATAGAGCCCTACTTTTTGTGCACCATTATTGTCCCCTCCCACCACCAAAAAGGGGTCCTAAAAAAACCCATGGTGACCAAATCCTCCCAGAAGGAGGTCCTATCAATGTAAGGCCCGTAAATATTCACCACTGAGAAGGAAAAATGATTATTTTTGTGTTTTATCTTGGTAGAGATTGCAGAGCAGGCGACAAAAGAGGACAAAGCCTGTAAATTTGGGCTCCATCCGGTGAGGATACCACCTAAGAGGCCAAAGGCATCGGTAATGATGAAAGACCAATTCTGAAGCCAAGGGATGAAAGTTTCTCTAGCTCTTTTGCCATAGCACATAGTTTCTTGGATAAGGATGACGTCCGGTTTGAGGCTGTGGATCATTCTTTTGAGGGATATCTCCTTTGGGGCACCCCCTACCCCTCACACATTGAAGGAGAGGAAGATCATTCAACCCTTATTGACAGGGCTTTCCCCGCTCTAAGGGCCCTTGTGATAGTAGCTTGGGTTCCTTTGCGTGTTTCCATGGCTGCTTTCTCTTTTGATTCCGAAATGAGGGATTTTATTCCTACTTGGGAAAGAGAGGGAGGGTTTAGAGACAGACTATCGGAAGAAAGGGATAATTCCCAAGCTTTTGACCTTAGGGTGTATATGTTTCCCAACTGAAGGAGGGGAGCTTTAGGGAGAGAGGGGGAGGGA
>SNQJ01S0017887.1:99783-114459 GCA_010110895.2 Picea sitchensis | reverse complement strand
GTAGCACTATATAAAGGAGTTCAAGCAATGTAATGAGACATGAAGAGAAATATTGTATTTGGAGCGGTAGCTCAATAGGAGGATGCCCCCTCGAAGAGGCAAGTGAACAGGAGAGGATCCCTTCCATAATAGGATCCATTGTAAGGTGTTGCCCTACCTCAAGGGTTTGATGGTAATAAATGAGATTTTGCATATTGTTCTTGTATATCTGTTGTGGTGCTTTTGTATTCAGTATTGGGCTCTTAACAGAGCGAGAGCTCCAGATCTATACTGCAATCTTTAACATTAAAGAAAAATACATTCCCTCATCGATCTTATGTGATGGATCATCCTCCAAACATTAAATATGTTCATAAATCAAAATCTTTTCCAGATATTACATTAATATGTCACTTTGGAATTAAAAAATACTTCAAAATACGTGCTAGTGCACCCAACTATCCTCCACACGTGCTTTGCTGGCGATGCTCCTGCATCATATTCCTCTGGCTGAAAGATTCATGGACTCCCGTGTATGAGCTCCTGCACCGACCTTCCATGCTTCTGGATGTTCACTTAACCAAACTAACTGACGTCTTCTATTGGGTATCCTTTCCACTTTACTAAATACTCAAAATATGTTCTCCTTCGGGTCTTCTTGCCAATCCGTCGATCCACGATCTTCTCCATTTGCGGCTTCTCTACTACAGACATCTGTTTTCTCCACTGGATCTTCTTCTGATATTGATCCTTTGGTTCCATATTCCCTGTAAGGATACAAGTCTGTAGTGTTGAATATGGGTGATATACCCACATCCTCTGGCAATTCTATGTCATAAGCATTCTCACCAAATCTTCTCAGGATTTTGCATGGTCCTATCTTCTTCAGATTCAACTTGTTGTATGTTCCCCTCGGAAAACTCTCCTTCCTTAAATGTGCTATAACTTGATCTCCAACTTCAAATTGAATTTGTCTCCTATGTTGATCAACTCTACGCTTATACTCATTGTTGTTGTCCTGCAATTGTTTCTTAATCTGAACACGAAGCTTCTGCATTTCTATAGTGAAGTCTTCGGCTCCAATGCTCCTAAACTCATTCTGCTCCAGGTCTCTTAACTCCAACACTCCCCTTGGATTCATTCCATACACTATTTGAAATGGACTCTTCCTAGTGCTTTTGTTCACTGAGTCATTGTATGCAAACTCCGCTTGTGCTAGAATCTGATCCCATTGGCTATGATGTTCAGTGACCAAACTCCTTAGCAAATCTCCTAAAATTCGATTCACCACTTCAGTCTGTCCATCTGTTTGAGGGTGATATACAGAAATAAAGGATAATTCTGTCCCCAACTTCTTCCATAACGTTCTCCAGGAATGACCAACAAATTTGGTGTCCATGTCTTAAACAATACTCTTGGGAAATCCATGGAGTCTCACAATCTCCTTGAAAAACAAATTTGCAACGTGCGTTGGATCATTGGTCTTCTGGCATGGGATACAATGCATCATCTTCGAAAATCTGTCAACTACCACAAATATGGAATCACTTCCTCTTTGTGTTCTTGGCAATCACAACACAAAATCCATGCTTATTGCATCCCAAGGCCTCTTTGGAATATGCAATGGTTGATAGAACCCAATGTTCTGTCTCTTCCCCTTTGCATACTGAAAAATCTTACATTTGTTCACGAATATCTTTACTTCTGCCCTCATACCTGGCCAATAATACGAACCGTTCAACTGTGCAAACGTCTTTTCATGGCCTAAATGTCCTGCTAGACCTCCACTATGTTTCTCCTTCAACATGTTTTACCTCATCGAGTATTTTGGTATGCAAAACTAGAAACCCCTAAACAACAATCCATCTTGAATCAAATATTCATCCCATTTTCTCCTATCTCTGAGCATAGTATTTGTGCATGCTTCATATGCTCCCCTGAAATCTGGATCATCACGATACATTTCCTTAAGGTGTTCAAACCCCAAGGTTTTCACTCGAAATTCCTGCAGAATCAAACTTCTCCTGCTCAATGCATCAACAACCTTGTTAGCATTACTAGAAATATGTTTAATAACAAAAATGAAATTTTTCATGAATTCTATCCACTTAGCATGTCTCTAGTTTAATTTCTCCTGTCTGGTTATGAATTGCAAAGCTTGATTATCGCTATACAAAACAAACTCCTTTGGTACAAGGTGCCTCCATTTCTTCAAAGCTTGAATTATGGAATAAAACTCTTTATCGTATGTGGAGTACTTCTTCTTAGTATCGTTCAACTTCTCACTGAAATACGCAACAAGCCTATTATCTTGGCTTAAGACTTCTCCAATTGCAACTCCACCTGCGTCACATCTCACTTGAAATGTCTTCTCGAAATCCAGTAAAACCAGAATCAGTTGTTCTGTTATCTTCTCCTTCAATATATTGAAGCTCTTCTCAGCCTCTTCTATCCATTTGAAAGAGTTGTGTCTTTTCTTCAATGTATCCATCATTTGAGGACTAATCCCACTAAATTTTTTGATGAACTTCCTATAGAAACTTGCTAATCCATGGAAGCTTCTCACCTCAAAGATATTCCTTGGAGACGACCATTCTCTGATTGCTTTCACCTTTTCTGGATCCATCTTCAATTCATTTGAAGAAATCACAAAACCCAAATATATGAGTTCTGTCTTCATGAAAGTGGACTTTTTCAAATTAATCAACAACTTATCCTGCTGTAACCTCTTCATCACCAACGTTAAATGTCTCAAATTCTCTTCTTTAGTCTTGCTAAAGACCAATATATCATCCAGATATACAATCAAAAACTTGCCATTGAAATATTTTAACACTTCATTCATCAGTCTCATAAAAGTACTCGGGGCATTTGTTAAGCCAAATGACATAACAAGCCATTCACACAATCCCTCTTTTGTCTTGAATGTTGTTTTCCACTCATCACCTTCTCTCATCCTTATCTGGTGATATCCACTTTTCAAATCTATCTTTGAAAAATAGTTCGCTCCACTTAAGAAATCCATCAAGTCATCCATCCTTGGCAATGGAAATCTGTACCTGATGGTGATCTTGTTTATGGCCATTGAGTCTGTACACATTCTCCACCCTCCATCCTTCTTTGGACTCAATACAATTGGCACTGCACACAGACTCAAGCTTTCTCTAACCAATCCTTTGTCTAACAGATCCTTAACCTGTCTTTTCACCTCCTCATTCTCTTGAGGTGTCAACCTGTACGCGACTTTGTTCGGCGGGTTTGCTCCTGGTATCAAATCAATGTGAAGGCTGATACTTCTGACAAGTGGCAATGAGCTTGGCAACTCATCCACTACTATGTCAACAATATTATCTAATAGTTCCTGAATTTCCTCAGGAAAATCTTCCACATAAGTACTTGTAAGGATAACTTTCGACTTCCTCACTACAACAAACTGCATCTCCTGTTCCTTCTTAAATTCATTCATGAGCTCCTTCCCACTCATGAGAAGCATGCTCGTGCTGGATTTCATACTTCACTTTCTTCTCTTCAATTGGCAGAAACATGTGTGTCCTGCCATTCTTCTCCAAGGTGTAAGTGTTTCTTTTCCCATCATGGATGACATTCCTATCATACTGCCATGGTCTTCCCAAAAAACATGACATACGTCCATGGGAATCACATCACATAGAATCTCATCTCTATATCAACCTATTTTAAATTCAACATGGCATTGTTTAGTTACTGTTACCTAATGACCTTTCTGCAAAACTCATAGTTACAAAGTACATTCAAAACTGATCCCGAAATAGTTCTCTTGGGATTTTTGAAAAAATATATAGTCTGTTACAAAGCTTTGAAATGTAAATGCATTTTTCCTTAGGAATGGGATTGGGGCTCCCGCAGACCATAAAGAAATTATGAACAAGAGGTAAGTTGTAGAAGGAGAATGGTGGGCAATGTAGAGTAGCAATACCCGGAAAGAAGACATGGAGAAATTATCAGATTTCAGTTAAACCTTTCTAGTCAAAGAAGTGGAGTAACTGGATGAAAAACTGTTAAAGAAATCAAAATGTGATCAACATGAACTTACTATGATGGTATCTCGTGTCTTCACTTACTTTTTGTTGTCCTTTTATTGTCTTAATTGACGTTTATAGGAACCGTCTTAACTGTTTCTTTCCCTTCTTTGGTTAATTTTTCGATTGCATTTTTGAACCAATATTCAATATAACTTTTCATTGGTGCGACGTTTATTTCATACTGGATTTAATGTTGAATAAATCACCTTCCAAGTCTCTTAAGTCAAGAGAAATACCATGTATTTCTTCCTCAATATCTTGATTTTTCATGGAATAATCAACTAGTCAATTGTCTATTTCATCTTCACTATATTCGAGTATGCCATAAAAATTTTCAACTTATAACCCTTTAAATATCTCAACTTGTTCATCAAATTGTTTCTTTGTTAGAAACATTGAGTTAGAATTAATTTGGGGTCTTGTAATTCGTTAGTACCTCATGCTAGTTCTATCTCCGTGAGTCTCTTGAACAATTCTTCTCTTTTCAGTGTGGCTTCACTACATGCTTGAACAATGTTCTTCAAATTTTTAATCTTTTCCTTCCAACAAGCATTTAGTTGTTTTATTCCACTTGGGGAAGGTAGATCCTCCTCTCTTCTTCTTAGTTTTGTCATGTTAGAGACTTTGATTCCAAATGGTAATACAACATCAGTGTAGAAACCTTCTTCATTCTTTAGATCATCTTGTAGATATTCATGGAAAGAATGTGCCCTTGAGCCAAAATAAACAATATTTTTCAAAACCTCCCATGCCTCTGTTATTAGTGACATTCTCTTCTTAATATTTTTTTCTACATAACTCCTGACTATTGTGAGTAGGATTGAAGATCCTTTCAACTTAATGGCGGGTGTGATTGTTTTGACCATTAACAAAGGACTGGCTAGGATTGGAAGAGGCATTAAGGAATTCTCCAACTCTCTAATCCTTTCTTTTAGCTTGGCATTTTCAACTTCCAACCCATCAATGGAATCATCAAGAGAATCATCGGTTTCTTTGTGAATTTTAGATATTTGGAATGGTCGCATATATTTTAGGTTAACCTTTGAGCAAGATTTTCCTTTTTTATTTTTCTGATCACCTCCTTCCACAATCAATTTTTTAGACTCCTTATCAAAAATAACACTTTAAAAGTGAAGGATTCATCTTCACTAAAACTCTCATTTGTAGCAACTTCCAATAAAACATTCTGTTGAGTTACAATTTCTGGTTGTTCCATCACATGAAATATTTTCTCAATATCCACCTCCAACTCCATGTCATCCAGAGAAAATATTTGGATGCCATTTTCTATGAGATTTTCCTCTTCCTCTTGTATCAAATTTTTTTATTTTCTTTCTTACAGGAAACTTATGTGAATTCTCATTTTTTTCGGAGGGGGGATTCTTCTCTCCTCCACCACTTGAATTACTGTTGGAAATCTTTCTAACTGGGTAAGTCGTTGGAGCATTTCTCTGGGCTGTGGTAGTTTTGGGAGTAACAACTAGAGAATGGACACTCCTTTCACTGGGACCTTTTCCTTTTTTATTATACAACTCATTAGAGCTTAGTATTGTTTCTAGGTCACCAACCTCGTGTATATAAGTACTTTGGTTGTTACCTTCTTATTATTCTTCATTCAAGGTAGTCTGAATGAACGAGTTATTGAATCCTACCAAAAGCATGTGTTCCACAAAGATCTTGTTAGGGTCAAAGCCCTTGATCTTTTCAACATATTTTAAGATCACGTTATTGAAATGGCTTGAAAACTCGTCAATTTTATTTATGTTCCTTAAAATGAAATCTCCAATCTTCCATGGCAAGAGGATGAATTGTTTTTTCCTTTTTTCATGGAATAAATGTAACCATAAGTTGTATTGCCTTGCCACTTCTGCAATAAACAATTTTTCAGATATATGGTATGGAAGAAAAGAGGGATTTTCTTTGGAACCGAATATCCCGATGACATTGTGATTTTCCATTTGTGCTATTGCTCCCTTTTTCTCCAAGAATTTGTTAGCCTGTTCAGATATCCCGGGGGTATTTTTACCAAACAACAGTCCTTTGAAGACTAAGACAAAGTCATTGTAAATGTTGTAAAAATACAGAGAAGTATTGTGTCTCTACAATGCCTGATATCAGAATGTAATTAGATCTATTTCACCCTCTTACTTATAGTCAATTTTCGAAATTGACAACAATACACTATAGAAAATACTAAATAGGAAGCCACAAAGATTTTTTTTTCTCTTTTGTAATGTGATAACTGGGATGAGATTTCAACGGAAATAAATTTTCCCCAGTCAAAGATAGCCTGCTCTTTTATTGTAAAATATAAAATATAAAGAATCATGCGAGAAATGGTAGTAGTTCTTTCCTGACCTGTCAACCTGGTGAACAACCACGCAATCTATCGAAAGGGGTTTTTAAAAATATCGACTTGGATCCTCGTTATGTCTTCTAGAATAGTCGCGAGATTCTCCAAATATTCAGGTAGGAGATCGAGGCCATTGTTACGTTTCTTCAGAAAATATCTACAGTCTTCTCCTTTGAAGGTAAGGCTCTGGGAGCTTCAACATGTTGCGAAAAACTTGCAGTGAAAGGGAAATGGGGGAACGATCTTGTAGTTGTATAATTCTCTGGCTCGGCACATACTTCTCAACACACCATGCAAGAAGTTATTTGCAGTTGAATACATCAGGAACACACCCTGCGTGAGAAATTACAGATGTCCATATTATGTCTTTTTGTGCAGGAGGAGACGAGTAATATGACTGTGCTCTAGACCACTGAAATTTTTGGTCTTCACGACCAAAAATATTTAAAGTATCTCCACAGAATTTATGTCTAGTTGTTGCTGCCATTTAGTTTGACAGAAGTATTCTTCAGCTGAATAATAACTTGAAATAAATCCTTTCAGAGAGATGACAATAATATAATCCTTTGTAAAATGGAAAATTAATGCAATTTAATGAATAATCTCCTCAAGTCTTTCGCCATTAATGAAAATCTCTTTGAAGATTGCACAATTAATTGTTATCATTAAACAAGATTCAATGCATATTAGAAAAAGTGCGAGAATGGCAGGGACAAAAGATAGTAGTTTTGAATATGAAGTTTTTCACGAACCTGCCAACCCATGGTTGTGGATGATAAAAAATAATTCAAGTGTAGAACAATGGTCGATCAAACTTGCACGCAGAAGAAATAAAATTATTTTAGGGACTCAAGACTCGTGACAAGTCTGATGGTTGAAATGAGGATCACAGAATTTTGGGTGAAAAGTGTAGATCACATAACTTAGAGAATGAAAGCTCGACCCCGTGAACCCGTGATGTTGAAAAAAATCTAAGTATAGTATAGTAAGGCGGTCGGAGAGACTTGTGGCATAGGAAAATTGATGAGGATGAAGACCTGCGAACCCACAGATTTTTTGAAATGAGACTAAGTATGGTAACTAGAAAGGGATAGAAGAAGGGAAGAATGGAAAAGGGAAACAAGGGAAAGTATAAAAGAGGGAAAAAAAATGAAAAAAAAAGGAAGTTGGGAAAATAGAAAAGGGAAGAAAAATTTGGAAGTAGGAATTGATCTCAACACCTATATATAAATCAATCTTGGAAACATTGTTTTTTTTGTAAAGACGTAATATGACATTAATGACAACATTAATTCTTTGACATCAATGACAATAATTACAACAATCTCCCCCTATGCCATTGATGGAAATCCTGCAACGAAACACATAGTCCACCAGGCATAGAAATAACCCCCCTCCTATATGAAACTCTCCCCCTTTAAGATAAATGGAAAAGGGAAGATCCCCCTAAACTTGTGCTTCTACTTAAGCACTTATTGACTAGACAGGATGGATATTACTCCCAATTGCATGTCCCTTAATTTGTTTTGACTGAAAAAATTGCTCAAACATTGTAAAGAAACACTCTTGAAGAAGTCTAAACACTATCACCAACAATGCAAAATAATTAGTCTGTGTCAATCCACACAGTCTCTGTATCCAACATAAGTAGTATTTCATCTCCAACATTAGTTGAACATGGTTCGATTGGTCTCAAAAAACCCAAGTTGATTCAATAAGAAACAATCGAGCCAACAATAAGACATCAGTTGGGTTCAGATATCAACAAATTCAAGTATTCCCCTCCCGAGGGATTAATAGGTAGTAGTAATAGTTATCGTTGAAAATTCTAGTCAATGGAAAACCCAGTTGAAACTCAGTATGAATACTAAGTCAAAACTCTAGTCGATTGTCATGTCAGGTCAATCCTTGATAGACCACTTCCAAGGAAATCATTAGTAAGTAAGAGGAATGTTGCACGTCTATGCAATTGATGATACACAGTCCTCAAACATCTGTTCAAATGATTCCATGACCATCCATCAATCCAATTGAAATCTATCCTAGTAGTCAACATTGGTCCACAATTATGTATGTCACGTCTCTTTTGAAAAGATATCAAACCATGATTTCCATTCCTTCAATTTTTGTGGTGAGGATGATGATAGGGAATATATTTTTGTGTTGGTTGATTATAGGAAGTAGGCTTAGGGTCATGTTCACTTGCATGAGTAGAAAAACATGGAATATCAACAAAAATGTCATCTGTAATAGCATGGTCAAATTATGGCATGTGAGGAACATGAAATCATCAATTTGTTCAACATAATCAACAATAGTTTTCTCTTCTGGTAAACTAGTCTGAATTCCATCTTCAACAAATAAAACTTCCTTGGTTGTAGCAAGGCCATGTGTAGGTAGGGAGGCAACAACAACATCGTATCAAAAAATTGCTCTTGGTGATTTCATCTCAGGGGTAATAAGAACAACAATACCCTATCCATTCTTTCCAAGTCCTCCTCTGGTATATCCCATCTTTCTTAGTAGACGAGACCCAATACCTGTAGCATGTTTTTCAAAGTGAGTTGTGTGAGACCACCTCGGTGGAAAATATCTTATGAATATTTTCTTGTTGTCTTTGGAAGGAATGCCAATTTTCTGTGGAACATCATTTTCTTTCTTCATGTTGTCTTCATCATTGATGGAGCTTTTGATTACATCAACATAGATTTTATATTTTCCTTCATTTACTTTCTTCGTTGTCTCTATAGCTTTTGAATCTTCTTTGATGGTCATATGACTCTTATAATATCCAAGACCAATCTTAATGAATGGATACCTTTGACAGTTGATGATATCATCTAAGGTTTCAATACTCTTTTCAAACTTCAAGCTTCTATTCAACTTAATAATTGTTTTCTCCAGTTCCTTTCTAAAGGAAACAATTTCAGATTCTAGCTTTTTGCAGTTTTCTTCATTTTCCTTCAGCTGGATTCTCATCAATTCTTCCATCCTTCTTTTTTATTCTAATTGAAACTTTATGTTCATGATATTGTTTGTTGTTTCTTCAAGGCTTTGTGACATTTTGGCTTTTGAATCACGATCCTCTTCTTCATATTTCTGCAATTGCTCCTTTTGTTTCAAATTATTTTTTCTAAGCCTTTTTATTTTTCTTAAGGCACACATGAGTTATTCTTCAAGATCCACTTCCCCATATGTTTTGGTATTTTCCTCTTCTTTTGAGTCCATTGTTTCTATCCCTTTGTCTTCATTAATATTCTTTCGATTTCCATAAAGAAAGTTTCTTCTCTATCACTATCAAAACTGTTTTCACTACTTTCTTCAGATGAGTCACTAACCCCTTTTGATTAGAGATTCTTCTTCTTCTTATAAGAGTTCTTGTTCTTTTCATGCTTGTCCTATTTGTGATTATTTTTGTGTTGATGATGTTTTCTTCCTTTCTTTACGCTATGGTCTTCTTCATCATAACTTCTTTTATTCTTTGCATATGGACACTTAGCATTAAAATTCCATACTTTTCCACAATTAAAGCATTTAAAGTGCAACTTACCTTTGTATTTTCCAGATCCCTTTTTGATTTTTCTCACAAAATGTTCTTCATCTGCGTTTGATTCATAGTTGGAGCAATAAATTGATTTGTGTTCTTTGTTCTTCGTATTATTTGAGGCTTTGAAATCTACTTATTTATTTGATGGATTTTCTTTTTCAGTCCTCATTTCATATGCAGTGAGAATCCCATGCAATTCATCCATTGTCAATTGATCAAGATCCTTCATTTCTTCAATAGAGGAAAATTTGTAATCAAATCATAAGGGGGGTGACCTTAACACGTTTGGTACAATAATCGGTTCTTCAACCGTTTCACCAAGTCCTATGATGGTGTTAACAATTTCATCCACACGGAAGAGATAGGCTGCAACATTTTCTTTATCTTTCATTTTCAGACTCTCGAACTGTCTTCTATGGGTTTGGAGCTTTTCCTTCTTAACTTTGTCATTTCCTTCATAGGTATTTTGAAGCTTGTCCCAAATTTATTTTGTCAATTTACAATGCATCACCTTGAAAAACTCAGTCTATGATAGATCACACAAGATGGAATTCATGACTTTTGTATTGTTTTCACTAGGCTTCTTCCTAGACACATCTATTGGTGGAGTTTTTCGGGTTGTATAACTAGTCATGATTGTTTTCCAAATATAAAAACCAAGAGCCATTAAATAGGTTCACATCCTTATGCTCTGGAAGGCATATCTTGTTCCACCAAACAACAGAGCCATGTTTGTTGAGAAACCTTCCTGGTCGACCATATGTGCTCCTGATATTTACCTTCCAATGGTTGAATTGTTTCTAAAAGAACCTACTCTAATACCAATTGTTGAGCACACACTTATACTGGGAGGGGGGTGGGGGGTGGGGTGAATCAGTATAAGTTTTTTTTTTTTTAATTTTCAAACATTCATCAACCATAAGAAAACAATCACATATGATATCTATCAATTGCAAAACATGGAACATAAGATTTACGTGGAAACCCTTTCGGGAGAAAACCACAAAAATCATCTTTATAATTATTTGTAGGCATCAATATACTGTAACAAATATTTTTAGGCACCAAACTACGAGAGACACCAATCACCACTGGTACAAACCCTGGTGGGCACCAACCTACTCTTACATATCTTCATAGACACCAATCTACTGGAGACACCAATCCCCACCTCTAAGCACCAACTTATCAAGAGACACCAATCCCTTTGTTTGAGCAAAACCAACCTTCAAGTTACAATTTCTTATTTAGTACATATAACTTATTCAAAATATGATGGAATTCACATTACCTTCATTGAGTCTACTTGTTACTTCTGCCTTCACCAGGTCTAACCAAAATTTGAATTTCAAAATGAAATTTATGGTAACTTTCCCAAAGCTTGTTGTTTTTGGCCTCTTCCCAAGAATGAATGTGTACATCATGCTATGTATCCAATTTTGAAAATGTGATTATGAAATCTTTACCTGAGGTGATTTTTCATGTCTCCTCAAATCCTTGAAAATTTCACATTCTAAAAAGTTCCAGAAAAGAAGTTATAGAGAAAATTCCAAGCTGAACTGTTTGAAGATGATTTCGGGACCATTTTGAAACCCTAAATACATAGGGCATATCTCAGAATGTATAATGAACCAAAGTATGAAATTTTTACATGAGGTACTTCTATATGTGTCCTCAAATCCTTGAAAATATCACAGTCTAAAAAGTCCCAGAAAAGAATCTATAGAAAAATGCCAAAATGACATGTTTGAAATTTATTTTAGGACTATTCAAAAACCCTAACTTCCATAGGAAATATATAAAAAAGTGTAGCGATCCAACATCTGCAATTTTAACCACATGTACCCAAATATCTTTCCTCCATCTCCTCAAAATTTCATGGTCTGAAACGTCCCAGAAAAATAAGCTATAGCGAAAATTCCAAACTGACCTGTTTGAAATGGATTTTAGGAGCATTCAAGAACCCTAACTTCCACATGGAATATCTCCAAACGTATAGTGGAACAACATATGATTTTTTAACCACATGCACCCAAATTTATAACCTTCGTCTCCTCAAAATTTCACAGTATGAAACGTCTGCGTAAATAAGTTATGGTGAAAATGCCAAACTGACCAATTTGAAATTGATTCCAGGAGCATTCTGAAACCCTAACTTCCATAGAACATACATCATAAAGAATAGCGAACCAACATATGGAATTTTAACCACATGTACCTAGAGATCATTCCTCCATCTCCTCAAAATTTCACAGCCTGAAACGTTCGAGAAAATAAGTTATAGCGAAAATGAAAAATTGACGCGTTTGAAGCTGATTTCAAGGGCATTCAGGAGCCCTAACTTCCATAGGGCATATCTTAGAAAATATAGCGAAGCAATGTATGCAATTTTTTCCACATGTATCCATATATCACGCCTCTGTCTCTCCAAAATTTGACTGTTTGAAACATCCCAAAAAATAAGTTATAGAGAAAATGACAAGCTGACCTGAAACTGATTTCACAACTCTCCCCTTTTGGAATGATATTCAATCTTTGCTCATCCACTTCTTCAAATGTTATTACATTTTTCACCCACACAGTTTCTCTCAATACTTTCTATGTTTATACTTTATCATAACCCTTCATGAAGGGACATGTCAATTCAAAAAAACACGACGTCCATTAATAAAATAATTAATTCCCCTTTTTTATTTCACTTTTCCAAATACCATGGGAAAATACCATGGGCTTCCAAATCCTTGGGTTTGAAACTGCCATTTCACTTTTAACTTTTTCACGTACACCTTTTTTTTAATATACTTGTAAACCTATATATAAATTAATCTTGGAAATGTTGTGTGCATTTGTAAAGCCATATTATAACATTAATGACAACATTTTTTTTTTAAGTAAAAAAGAGGTAAGTTCCTTCTATATTAAGTAGCAAAAAGTACCATTGTTTCTGGATTACCCATCGTTCCATCGATTAATTGGAAACCGAAACAGAGTTAACCCTTGTTCAAGGAGGACTAGTTTGCCATCAATCCTGCCCGAAGGAAACTAGGATTGATGGTGTGTCATTGTCTTAACTGTGCCTAGAGTCTTACAGGATGTAACTAGAATCGTATAAAAAACTATGAAAAAGAGACTGTAAGCTTTGAACAGAACCATTGCTAATACCCGATGGCATCTGAGTTGGTGTCCGTATCCGGAGCGTGTGCCTTGGCTGGGATGACAAAGTGCTGTAGGCAGGTTAGGCATCTTTGTCCAGGTGGCGCATTGGAATAGGCATCGAAGAGAATGTCCACATGCTGGCCCATGAGGGTGGCACGATAGGCGTGGTCTGCCATCTAGCTCCTCAAATAAAAAACCAAATTAAGCAGGTTCAGATGGAGTAGAGGTGGTGGGTCATGCCATTGAGTTTGCATGCAGGAGATAGGAGGTGGCATGAATATTGTGCCATCCTCCTTGGCCTTTCCAGTACGCTCGCTTGGCTCTACTTCCATTGGCTCGCTTGAGTCTTCTTTCCCAGCCCGTTTCAGGTCTGCTTCCTCCTCTGTTCTTTGCATGTTGTTTCCCAAGGCAGCTTCAGCATCTGGGTCTGCTTCGTGAGGGTCCATGTATGTTGGGGTCTCCTCTTCCACATAGAAGGTGAAGCCTTCTTCCCGTGTCACCCTAGTGTTACCACCATGATAATTTTCGGGGCCAGACAAGGAGGCTCCCACTCTGAAATTACTTGGTGGATCCCAATTGTACGACACTATGAAAAGGTGCATCTTCGAGGTCTCCTGAAAAGGCTCCTCCGAGCTTTCCTCTTCGACATATGCCACGGGAGGCTCCACGATGACTACTGCAACTGGAGGATCCACGATGATTGTTGTAACTAGAGGCACATTGCATTCAATTCTGCTACGTTGGAGTTGGGTCCGGGCAATGGAGAGTGCCCGTTCCATTTTTTGCAGGCGTTTTCGTCGAGTGGCATAGGAATGCCAGTCTGAGCCTCAACGAGGCTTTCCTCATTCCTGAGGCATCAAGCTAGGGAGACAGGTGGGAGGTATGCAAAAGGCAGGAAGATGGCTGCTCTAAGGCTTCCAACTACAACTCTGATGTAGAGTGAAAATGAAGTGGAGAAAGACATGGTGCGGACGTACTAAGAGCAGGAGGGCCTATAGGACGTTCGACGCCATTAAGACCTCTGCGTGGATGAGCGTCATAACGAGACTGTTCACGCAAGGGGCAAGTCTTGTTTCAAGAGGGCGGTAGCTGGAGCCCGCTCCCATCCTTAATGATGAGGGGATGGGAGTTGGCTGGCCTCATTTAAGGCCATACTTGGCTCCACGCCATGTGTCTCGGGAGGTCTGCATGGCACCCCATCCGAGGACATTAATGACAATATTTCCAACATGAGTATCACCACAATAGTATAAGTCGTTTTTGCATCAATAGAAGCCATAATGATAATAATATACTTTATTTTTGTTGCATATGTAATCTAAGTATTATAAATAAACAACTTTGCAAACCTTTAACAATGTGGTTTTGTATAACAATTCCCTTTCTCTCTTCTGTTTGTGTATCTTTTGTTTTAATAAGTTGGCCCTAAAACAATTAAGAAGTTTTTTTCTACACTTATTAGGATAAGACAAAATGTTGCACCCCTACGAGGATTCGAACATGGAACTTGCAAATATAGTTGAAAAATAAAAAAAAACACAACTCATCTTTCTATTGTAAGGAATTCAAGCAATCGTTGA
>SNQJ01S0017887.1:76764-92011 GCA_010110895.2 Picea sitchensis | reverse complement strand
CAGGTTGCTTCAAGATAAGCTCATGTCGTGCAAATATTACAAGTATATCAACTCATTTGCAGTCATCTTTTTTATGCTATCATTAGTAATGTTGTCTACATGGATGATAGTGGCTTCAGTGAAATGTGATAGGGTTCAAATGGCTAACAATATGCTGTCAGTTGTCATGATTGTGTTACACTTGATCTTGATGAGACAGGTGCACAAGACAGAGTTCAGAGACAAAGGACATGCCGGGTGGCTTATATCAAGCTTGTTGACTGGTCAGTAACCTTTTGGGGACCAAAAGGTCCTTAGTGGGGAGGTGTGATCCAGAATCGGATCCAGGAGGCTTCCAGGTCTAGAAAAGTCTCAAAAATGAAAGTTCTCAGAATTAGACGAAACCAATTCCATTGCGACCGACTCGTCACACTGATTCCAGCCATATATTTACTTTCTCAAATGGACGTTGTATGCAAGAGTTATCACACTCTAATAATTTTCCCAAAGAGCTAAAAAGTCAACAGTCAAATGGCAAAAAGTCAACGCTGACATTAGCAAGACATCACCAAGTTGACATCAACATAATGACATGTGGCAGCACGATGATTGGATGGTGACAGGGACCAATCACATGTTGACATGTGGCATTTTTTCAGGCAAATGAAGAGGCACCCTATCACTGGTTGGCAGTGCAAAATTTTTATGGAACTCATGGGGTTCGACCCCAATACCTATGGCTAGCACAACGCTTTGGTAAATAGTCCACCACCAATGCGCCATATTGTTTCTTATTATATGAAACCCACTTTAATATATATGAAGTGTATTTGTTTTGAATGGTTGCAAAAGGGGGCTAGGGCTAAGCCCTAGCCTGCGGGCGTGTTATACCATATGTAACCACCAACCAAAGGATACAGGGAGCTCTAACGATATACGATCATTTTTAGCTCTGGGTTTGGCCATATGTCTAGTTATACGACCGAGCGCCGAGAAGTAAGGGGCCTGCGCATGGGCGCTTGGCCACATGTCGCAACCCATATGCCCAAGGGTCAGTAAATAAAGGGCTGCGCCCTATTTTATTGCTAAGTGGGTTTTATTGTATAGTTTTGGATTTTTATTGATTTTCAAGCCTGTTAATGGAGGATTTGGCCATTATTGGGAGATATTGGGCTCTTTTTGAGCCCAGATTTTGGGAGGAAGTTGGGAAGGATAACCAACTTCATAACTATATAAACCAGGCCTATTTGAGGCCATGGAGGATAGTCATATCAGATTTATGCTGAAGCAAAGCAAAGAAAAACCCATTTTTATCCAGGGAAGCTGTTGAGGAGCAGACGCTTGCGGGCCGTTTCTGGGAGATACACTCAGTCTTTTTCAGTGTCGTCAGTTGTGTTGGATTTATGAGGTCGAGAAGAACACAATGAATCTAGTATGAGATCAATTTGATGTAATTTTTCTATAATTTTCAAGCATTGAATAATTAATAAAGAAGCCTCTCCCACTGAGACAAAGGCCCAGAGACGTAGGCAACCTTGCCGAACTCCGTTATCACTTCTCTTGTTATGGTTTGTTGTTATTATTGCTTCAGTTCAGATCTGTATATTGTCTTATGGCTACTATGATTCTTCATTAAATCCTTCCTCTTTCATTCAAATTCATAAATGGTTAATCAACACATGCAATTAATAACTCAACCACAGTCATTAAAATATCTTTTCGGATCACTAGCCTATTGGATAAGTCTATCCATTAAAACCCTAATCCTCTATTTTCCTTGTTTCACCTCTAGCAATCATTAAATCTTGTGGTAAGGTTTTATTCAAAAAACATTAATGGATAGTCCACAACAAAGGAAGGCTCACAAAGGAGGGGGAATTGTGAGAACAGAGCCCTACGATATGCATCTTTTTAATTTTGAACCCTTGATCACGAAAGTTTTCCAAAGAGTAGGTTGCATTAATTTTTGTCAAAAAATGTACAGAGGGCACCTGGAGGTGGCTAGGGAGTTTTCACTTAACTTTGATGGGACCAAAACTAAGGTTGGGATATTGGAGTTTGAGGTGTCTGAATTTTCCATCTCAGTAGAAACTGAGATACCTAACATTGGTGAGACAATTTGTCAAACATAGTGCCCATGAATCATATGTTGGAGGGATTTGATAAGATGTTGAAGGTGATTCAAAGAAACTTCACCTGTGAAGGGAGATTTAACATGATATATCAATACCATATAAGGCTACTGCTACACTTCACAGGTAAAGATGCCATGAATCTCCCTTTCTACTTGTTTAGAAGTATTGGCAAAATTTCTGACATGGTACAAGCTAAATCAAAAGAAGTTGATACAAGTGTCTTCCATTCAGGCCTTATAAAGATGATGGTAATGGAGGAATTGAGAAAGTAAAACATTAATTGGGAAGCATTCATTACTTCTTCGCACTTCCAGCTAAATGTTGTTCCCACTCCTCAGTCTAAAATGCAAAGCCCTCTTCATATTGACAAGACTGTAAATTCATAAATGAACAAGAAAAGAAAGAGCACTAAGACTGCCAGAGATGATAAAGAAACAAAGGATCATGAAAGAGGAGGACCTTCATAGTCTTCACAGAGAGAAGCTTCACCTATTATAGATCCCAGTATAGTAGAGGTTCCTTAAACTAAAGCTACAGGTTTGAGAGGAAGTAGGTTGGTATTCCCTTCATCCAGTGTAGCTGACAAGGTCAAATCTAGGAGGCCTCTTTCCAT
Source organism: Picea sitchensis (assembly GCA_010110895.2). Lineage (NCBI taxonomy): Eukaryota > Viridiplantae > Streptophyta > Pinopsida > Pinales > Pinaceae > Picea > Picea sitchensis. The sequence goes on along the minus strand of SNQJ01S0017887.1, from coordinate 89,284 downwards.
AGAAGCATCCAAGAAAGATATCCATGTGAAGGATGATGCAGTAGGATTTTCAGCTCAAAGAAAAGGTAAATTCATAGAGGTTGAAAAACCTGTTGAAATCATCGACATCACTACTCCTCAAGAGAAGAGCAATCTTACTTTTAAGAGGCTCAAAAGACAACTTAAAGAGGCAAGGGATGAAGTTGATGAAATGAAGAAGGGGGAGTTGGTTGCAAAGAAGAGGCTCAAGGTAATCATGGAATTATATCGTGAAAATGTTGACAAAGCCAGATTTATAGCCAAAAGGTTTCGACCCCTCCACAGGCAACTAAGAAACTTATACAAACAAAACAAAGCTTACCAGACACAGTTCATAAAGCTAAAGATGGAGCTAGAACCTTTCAAAGAGGAGTTGTCCAAGAGGAATGTGGATATGTTAGCTAAAGTTCCAACTAAGAGGAGCTCCAGAGTCAGAAAATGAAGAAGATGAACTTCTTGAAACAATATTAGTTTTCACAGTTTCATGTTTATGCATTTGTGAAAATTTTGAGGATGGTTATGCCTTATAAATCATTTTTAAGTTTGAGATGATCTCTTCAAGTCATATACCATATTATGAGTTGATTACAACAATTGAATCACTAGAGATAGTTTTTTGGGATGTTTTTGGGTTTTGTAAAATGCAATGAGATCATACAGGAAAGTTCGCAGCGCCTGGCACTACGAACTGGTTGATACAAGCTTGCGCTGTGAACTGTGTTGTGAACTCTTATTTTGGAGGTTTTGAAGGAATAATCAGCTTCCATATGGTTATAAGAATGAATGACAATTGTCTAAGGGTCAGTTGTAATCTAGGAGGCCACCTGCCAAAGGAATATGCGCTCAAAGGGACACTTCATCAACCATAAATAAAACGTTAAGGATGTTGTCAACATTAGTCTAGATTTTAGTATTTTTGTTATTTTCTATTATCCACATGTTGCCACGCCTCTTTGAGGGAACGTGGATCCTAGAATAAGGTTTTTATTCAAATTGTAAAGTTGTCTTTGGTAGTCTAGACTATAAGATAGGCATAGTAAGACTGGGAAGGGTTCGAATGGTTGAGATGAGATTCATATCTTGATGTTGTGAAGGTAACAAAGACATCTCTGATTTTATGTACCAGAGCTAAGACTTTTTGGCTAATAGAAATCCATCTTCCCCCCCTATCATATTGTTTATGTCTTACTCTGATTTGTAGTCTGTTGAAGGTTTCAATTGATCTATTGTATATGTATTGTAATGAAGGATTTGTTGTGATGTTGTTTATGATTTTATCAGAGTTCCCATTTTGATTAAAGAAGTTCTTGTTTCAGAAGATTTTCTTCATATATTTACTAGTATTACCTGATGTAAATTTTAGCTATATTTCACCTTTCTTACCGAAGTCTCCCCCCTATCCATCTTTTTCTTTAAACCCTGATCTAAGTTACTCAAAACCTCATTTGTTGGTGCATTTTATCTGGAACTTACTGTGATTGACATTGTTTTACTGGGTTTTTATCCATTTGTCACCTTATCATAAAAACTTATCTTTAAACTTACTGATGGGTGTTGAGATTACACTTTAGCTATCAAAGTGTGACTTTCAGTGCTAACATTCTTGGCGTCATTGTCGGGGAACGGATTGAACACTTTTCCTTGGGTTGTACGATAGAGAAAATATTGATTCTGAGGTGCACAGTGATCAGTAAACTAAAGACTGCAAATTTCACCCGGCGACTCCATTGTTTCAATTGTGTCTCCCAAAGGTAGACACACGAGGTCCACTCGACATTTACCTCTGGCTTCACCTGAAGCTGACCCAGAAAATAACATCAAGAAATGAAAGGATTCACAAGGAGCCTCTTCATCTATTTTCTTAGGTACTACTGGGAACTTACCTGACTCTATTTTTCAAACACCAATAGTTATATCTAGAATTTCCAAATTACTTATTGTTGAAGCTTCTGAAGTTAAAATAGGAGAATTTCCTATTGAGTATTCATCTTTTTCTCCTCAGTTGAAAGAAGAAAGTCTAGAGAATTTTGATGTTCTTGCATCTTCTAAAATTGTAAATTGGTTTAGACTTGAGAGTATAGAGGACTTTCCCCTCCTAGGTTCTCCCTCTCCTGATTCTTTCAAATTTTCCATGACCAAAGAAGAAGGAACCCCTGTTCCTCTTAAGTTTTCCCCATCCTCCTCCAAGATCCAACCACTTTTTGTTAAAACTAGAACTCCTTCATCTTATACTCTTCCTTTACCTAAGATACATGAGATTCATTTTGTAGCTTTTCCTATCAAATCACCTCCCACTTCCCCTATGACTCAAAATCTTCTTCTTCCTAATCCAATGGTAGGTGCAAACCCTCCCCAGAATATGATGGATGTCATTGTGGCTACTATATATGCTCCTCTAGTGCTTCCTCAACCTATGAATGATCTCCTAGTAGGAGACTATCTAAAGTATATTCCCAAGTTCACAAGAGAAGAGGATATAACTACAGAGGAACACCTTGCAACTTTTTATATCTATGTTGATAATATGAACATTGAAAATGAGGATATGTGGATGAGAGTTTTTGTACAAAGCCTTGATGGTGAAGCCAAAAAATGGTTTAGGGGTTTACCTCCTGTATAAATTGTTGGGATTGAATCCCTTGATGATGAATTTATAAGGCATTGGAGGGACAATAAGGACTTTCTATACTATATCACTGAATTTGGTTCTCTCAAAATAAAACAAGGTGAGTTAGTATCAAAATTTTCCAAAAGATTCAAAAAAATGTATAATAAAATTCCTACAGAGATCAAACCTATTGAAATCTCTTCCAAAATAACCTATGCTAGTGCTTTTGATCATGAGTTTTGTCTTCTGTTGAGAGAGATAAGATATACTTCACTAGCACACATGAAATATGTTTCCCTAGAAGTGGAATCAAATATATTGGTTGCAGACAAATTAAGAGGAAAATATGATCGAGATAGGAGGAAACAAAAGGTAGAAGCTTCCACCTCTGATGCTTTAACAACTAACCCTCAGGTGGATGAATTGACCAAGTTAGTCAAATCTCTTTCTGCAGAAATGGAAAAAAATGAAATTAGATGGGAGACAAACAAACAAAAACACACAATATTTTGGAAACCGAAACAACTTCAGAAGAAAAAATAATGCTCCTCAAATCCTTCAAAGAGATCAACGGAATAGAGATGATCAAAAGGTTCAGACTCCTCTCCAAAACAATATGTTTGATGATGAAGAAGGAGAAGAGGAGGACACTGATAAATAATTTCACTGTCTAAGAGACACATATACTTCTCCTCACCTAACTCAATCTGCTTATGAAGAGTCCCTAATGAATAACTAACTAAATGAGTTAAGAAAGGGAGAAAAAACAAATGAAAATCAGAATAAGTACAACTTGAGGTCAAAATAGAAAGAGGGAAATCCTTATTTCAAATCAACCTAAAAAATCAGACCCCTCTACTAAAACAATGGTTGCACTAAAGAAAGGAAATGAGTAACAAAATAATCAACCTATGGTTAAAGTCCCTGTCCCAGAAGTAAAAGAAATTCTAAAATCCCCATATTCTTTTAACTTTGAAAATGAAATTCAGAAGATCAAAATTCCAGTCCATTCATAGATTTGATAAAGAATGAAGATTTCAAGAAGTCCATTTCTAAAATGCTACATTCTGATTTTTCTTCCCATTCAACAGATTCAGTGAATTTGCGAGATAAAAAACCTGCAGTGGTATTGGGGCCCTTAGTAGAATATAGGGATGACTCTTCCCCTCCTTTTTATACCTCATTGAATGTGCATGACAATATCTTACACAACGACTTGATGGACTTAGATGCATCTCACAACTTAATGCCTAAATCTGTAATGGATGAACTGGGTCTAGAGATCACCAAACCATATCATGATCTATATTATTTTGATTCAAGGAAAGTGAAATGCATTGGGGTGATCAAATATTTGGTTGTTACCCTTTTCCAATTTCCAATGAAGAGTATAGTGATGGAGAAATTTGTTGCAAATGTTCCCCCTAAGTTTGAAATATTATTTTCTAGATCATGGATTAAGATATTGGGAGGAACATTGTAGATGGACCTCTCCTATGCCACAATACCTGTCTTTGGAGGTGAACATAGAAGACTATATAGAGAAGAACATCTAGCTTATATTATCAGTGATGAAGGTAACCCCACCAACCATCCTATTTATGTTGTGGACATTGATTTGGGATCTAGCATTCTGCAACTCACTGATCTCCGTCAACCACCTTTGGAAATAAGAATGCCATCACCAATAGCACGTGAAACAGTAAAACAAGGTGCTCAAGTTTGGAAAATGTTTTTTGATGGGGCATCTTCTAAATACAGTGTTGGTGTTGGAGTGGTTTTCATTTCCCCCTCTCAAGAATTCATTACTTTGTCTTTCAATTTAGAATTTGAGACCAAGAATAATATTGTTGAATATGAGGCTCTAGTTTTGGGGTCGAGGGTTGCTAAAGATATGAATATTTAAGAATTATCAGTTTTTGGATATGCATAGTTGATTGTACATCAGATCAGAAAATATATATCAGGAAAAGAATCCAAGGTTGAGGACCTAAAGAAATGAGTTATGTGATCTGATTGATAATTTCTTCCTAGCTTTCAATACATCCTTTGTTACTAGAGAAGAAAATGCATTGGTAGAATCCCGAGCTTCTTTTGCTAGCAACTTTAAAGTTCCACTACCACCTAAACTCAAGTACGATGTATAAGTAAAATATAAGCCTTCCATACCTGACAATGTCAAACATTGGAAGGTGTTTGAAGATGATCTCGAGATAAAAATATTTATGGAAACATTGGAATAATTTTTTGCACTTCACATTGATCAAGATCTAGATGATGAAAACAATCCTCATATTGATAAATTCCTAAATAAAATTGCAGACCACAAGATTGTACAATTTCCTAGTAATCATATCCCCAAGGGATTGGTTCCTTTAGAGAGATTATTTGATAGTAATGATGTGGCTTTCAAAGTAAGAGGTTCAAATGCAGATGATGATTTGACAAAATGAAATCTAGGTACTGATGAAAATCTCAAGTATGTCAAGCTATCTAGTAGTCCGTCAGAAAAACAAAGAAATGAGTATATCAAACTACTAAAGGAATTTGCTGATGTTTTTGCTTGGAAGTATGATGATTTGCAAACTTATGACACAATCATTATTGAACACAAAATACCTTTGAAGGATGATACTAAACTGTTTAGACAGAAACTAAGGTAAATTAATCCAATGTTGCTGCCCATCATGGAGAAGGAGGTCAAAATTTTTATTGATGCTCAGATCATCATACCTTTGAGGTATTCTAAGTGGATAGCTAATCTTGTCCCTGTTAGGAAAAATAATGGAGAAATCAGACTTTGTGTTTATTTCATAAATTTAAAAAGGTGTTCTAGGAAAGATAACTATCCCTTGCCCAAGATGGAACATATTTTGCAAAGGGTGACTGGCTCAGCAAGGATGTCCATGATTGATGGATTTTCAGGCTACAATTATACTTCTGTTTTGCCAGAAGATAGGGAGAAGAAAAAATTTACCACTCCTTGGGGTACATTCATGTATGCCAAGATGCCCTTTGGTCTCATGAATGTAGGGGAAACCTTTCAGTGTGCAAATGATATTTCTTTTATCGGAGAAAAGGAGAAGTTTGTGGTGATCTACTTGGATGACATCGTAGTGTTTTAAAAATATGATGAAGAGCACTATCAACATTTGAAGAAGGTGTTCCTAAAATGAAAAAAAATTGGATTGTCACTCAATCCCAAGAAGTCCCTCTTTTCTATGAAGGAAGGTAAGTTGTTGGGACATATTGTCTCAGCTGAAGGGGTAAAAATTGACCCAAGTAGAGTAGAGGATATCAAGACTTTGTCTCTCCCTAGGTCTAAGAAAGAGATCCAGTCCTTCCTGGGTAAGATAAACTTCTTGAGAAGATTCATTTCTAATTTTGTTGAGTTGGTTAAGTATATCACATCCATGTTGAGAAAGGGAAATGAGGTAAATTGGACACTTGAAGCTAGAAATTCTTTGAATCAAATTAAACAAGCACTGACTGAGGCACCTGTTCTTGTCAACCTTGATTATTCAAAATAATTTCTGATATTTTCTTTTGCCTCACATGACACATTAGTTGTTGTCCTCCTTCAGAAAAACTCAGATGGAATGGAGCAACCTATTTCTTTTCTCAGCAGGGCTTTGAGAGATGTTTAAATCAGGTATGACATCATGGAGAAGCAAGCTTATGCTTTGGTTAAATCCCTCAAGGATTTCAGAGTGTATGTTTTGCATTCTAGAATTATTGCTTATGTCCCATCAACCTCTGTTAAAGGAATTCTTATTCAGCCTGGCATTGATGGAAAGAGGAGTAATTAGATTGCCAAAATTTTGGAATTTGATCTTGATATGAAATCAACCAAGTTGGTAAAAGGGCAAGGTTTAGCTAGATTGTTAATTGAATCAAACTGTAAGGCAATTGGGGTTAATTTCATGAATGCAGATTTTGTATATCAGCAGACTGATATTGCTGGCAACAACTCACATATCAGCCCCAAATTGGCATAGTGTAATTGGTACAAATACCTTATCCATTTCTTGCAGACATTGCATCCCCTTGCTAGACTTCAGAAAACTAAGGTGAGGGACTTGAAGCTCAAAGCAATAAGATATTTCATTGTTGATCATGTTTTGTATTGGAAGGACCCTGTAGGGGTTCTTTTAAGATGCTTGGACCCAGATGAGGCAAAGCAAACCATGTATGATTTTCATGATAGCATATGTGGAGGCCATCATTTTTGGAGGACCACAGCATATAAAATACTCAGAGCTGGGTATTTTTGGCCTAGTTTATTCACTAATGTCTATGCAAAGATCAGGGTGTGTGATAAATGTAAAAAATTCTTAGGCAAGCAACAACTAAAATCATTGCCTCTGAAGCCTATTATGGTATCTGGTCCTTCCAACAATGGGGATTCGATTTCATTGGAGAAATCCATTCAGTTTCAAGTGGCCAACATCGTTGGATCATGTCTGCCACTGATTATTTCATCAAGTGGATAGAAGTCATTCCTACAAGAAATGCAACACATAAAGTAGTAATTGGATTCCCGAAAGACATTTTGTCAAGGTTTGGATGTCCTAACAAGATTATGACTGATAATGCTACAACTTTTAAAGCTGGACCTATGGTCAAATTCTGTGAAAATTCTACTCCTTATTACCCTCAAGGTAATGGTTGGCATAGTCCTTTAACAAAAGTCTAGTAAAGATCATCAAAAAACTGTTGGAGAATAACAAAAATTCTTGGGATTCAAAGCTGGAGTTTTCTCTATGGGAAGATAGAGTAACGACCAAGAGATCAATTGGTACTACTCCATTTCAGTTGGTCTATGGAAATGAGGCTGTTTTTCCTTCTCAACTTGTATTACCTGTTGCAAAGTTTCTTCAATACCAACAAGGAGAGACAGATGATATGATCAGGAGGATGCATTAGCTAGTGGAAGTACAATAGACTAGGGAGAAACTCTTTTATAAAGCACAGAGCCATTAGCAGAAGATCAAGCAAGCTTTTGATGAGAAGGTAAAGAAAGAAGATTTCTATATGGGAGACCTGGTGCTCAAATGGGATGCAAAAATACAAGACAAGGGAAAACATGGTAAATTCAAAGCCTTGTGGATTGGTCCTTTCAAGATTTCTGAAGTTTTTCGAAATAACACTTATAAATTGTAGAACTTGTAAGACTCTGAAATTTATGGTAGCCCAACTAATGGGCATTTTCTGAAGAAATACTTTTCTTAAAACCATGAGTGGATTTCCTTTCATTGTAAACATCAGTTTTAGCTTGTTTTGTTTGATTTAAATAATGACCCAATAGCCCTTGGATAAGTTACTGAAGTTGCGGTCCCCAAGGTGTAGGACAGTCGGTGACAGATTGTGTTGTTAAGGTACTCTGTGATGTTAAAGTCACCGGGTCAAAACCTGCAGGGACAAAAAATCCAGCCATGTTAAGGGTTGGTGTGGCTCAGGCCGGGTGCGATCCCCGGGTGATTTTGACGGCTTAGATGCCCCTGAGTCGCGATTTCTTAGCCACAGGTTAGTCCCACATGTCACGGACAAACTAACAACAACAAGAAAAAGACACTGAAGTTGCATGTTCTTGTCAGCTCATAGGGAGCATGCCATCCCCTATGGAGCCAATGTTATCACATAGAATTGCAAGGGTAAAAAAATCATCATAGTTTTGATTTTTAGTCATATGTTTTCATTAAGTTTTAGGTTTTATGTCCCTTTTCCAAAGTCATTTTTCAATTTTTGGTATAAACAGAATAAGGTTAGTTTTGGCTTCGTTCTAAAGATTCATTGGGTTATGCCTCGCTATCATAACAAGTTGGATAAAACCTTCATGAGTCACATCTTTCAAATTCTCCATCATCACCCTGACATGCCACCTCCTCCATGATGTACGATGACCCCTCCTTTTGTCACCTTTACCCGTTAAGATGTCAAATCAATTTTGATATGTACGCTGCCAACTCACTAGGAGAGTTCGTAGCGCATTCAAAGGTACACCATGCATTCATTGCCATCATTGAATTTATGGGTTGTGTCAATGGAGATCTCCTTGTTTTCAGAGCTGATATTTTAAACCAATATCCAGGGATTATGTCTTAAAGGCTTCTAATTTTTTTCTCCAAGTGTACACATCAATTTTTAGATCGATGCTATGAACCTAGTGCTATAGACAGGTGCACGAACTTGACGTTGTGAACTGGCTGAAGAAGACGAATTGGAGGTTGGACAATTTTCAAGCACCCCTGTGCAAATTCAGAGATACCAACTTTCAACTCAAGGCCACCAGGTACTCCATGAGAATTTTCACATTATTTGAAGGTCAGGAAAGGGCTTGTTATTTGTTTTTCCTTTTGGGCGCTCCAAATTGGTGATAGGCACTGAAAACTATCTCATTTACTTGTTGACAAGTTCTGAAACACATTTTCATGTGCTCTGAGCCTTTCTCATTAAGACATAAGTATCCCTAGGTTTAGGCCACCTTTCCCACTTATCCATTTCGCCTGCTTTGGTTATCTTTCCTAAACATTTCAAAACCCCTGCCCTCAGGCTGCGAACTCTGTGCAACAAACCCAACGTTGCAAACCCTCTATTCCAGCACCTTTTGACAAAAACCTGTCTTCTACAAGCTCAAAAACTTAATTACACTCCTATATACTCTGCAATGTAAAATTAGTCACCTGTGGAAGTCAATCTGATTTTTGCAAAAGAGTAGTGATATTGTGAACAAGTCTGAGGTTGATAAGACTTGTTTTGCAAAGATTTGTTCTGATATCCCTTCATAATATTTTTTTACTAGTATTTCCCTTCATCTTCCTGATTGAAAGATACCTTGTTTTATTCCTGAGGTAAAATGAGTTGAGAAGCACAAAATGTTTACACAAAACTAGCCTAATGGAGAAGTTTATCCATTAAAACCATAATCCTTTGTTTTCCTTGTTTCACCTCTAGCAATAGTTAAATCTTATGGTAAGGTTTTATTCAAAAAACATTAATGGATAGTCCACAACAAAGGAAGGCTCACAAAGGAGGGGGAATTGAGAGAACAAATCCCTATGATATGCATCTTTTTAATTCTGAACCCTTGATCAGGGAAGTTTTCCAAAGAGTAGGTTGCATTAATTTTTGTCAGAAAATGCAAAGAGGGCACCTAGAGGTGGCTAGGGAGTTTTCACTTAACTTTGATGGGACCAAAACTAAGGTTGGGATATTGGAGTTTGAGGTGTGTTTTCCATCTAATCAACAACTGAGCTACCTAACATTGGTGAGAGATGGTTCAAGACCATGACCCTGAATGTTGCTTTCTCCAAGGAATTCCTCAAACCAAAATACCAAGGAGACAATTTTTCAAAGGGAGTGCCCATAAACCATATGTTGGAGGGATTTGATAAGATGTTGAAGGTGATTCAAAGATACTTCACATGTGAAGGGAGATTTAGCATGATATATCAATACCATATAAGGCTATTTCTACACTTCACAGGTAAATATGCCATGAATCTCCCTTTCTACATGTTTAGAAGTATTGGCAAAATGTTTGACAGGGTACAAGCTAAATCAAAAGAAGTTGATACAAGTGTCTTCCATTCAGGCCTTATAAATATGATGGTAATGGAGGAATTGAGAAAGAAAAACATTAGCTAGGAAGCATTCATTACTTCTTCGCACTTCCAGCTAAATGTTGTTCCCACTCCTTAGTCTAAAATGCAAATCCCTCCTCATATTGACAAGACTGTAAATTAAAAAATGAACAAGAAAAGAAACAACACTAAGACTGCTAGAGATGATAAAGCAACAAAGGATCATGAAGGAGGAGGACCTTCACACTATTCACAAAGATAAGCTTCACCTATTATAGATCCCAGTCCAATAGAGGTTCCTTCAACTAAAGCTATAGGTTTGAGAGGAAGGAAGCTGGTATTCCCTTTACCTAGTGCAACTGGCAAGGTCAAATCTAGGAGGCCTCTTACAAGAGAAACAACCAAGCAAGATATCTTTGTGAAGGATGATGCAGTAGATGTTTCAGCTAAGAGAAAAGGTAAATTCATAGAGGTTTAAAAACTTGTTGAAATCATCAACATCGCTACTCCTCAAGAAAAGAGCAATCCTACTTTTAAGAGGTTCAAAAGACAACTTAAAGAGGCAAGGGATGAAGTTGATGAAATGAATAAGGGGGAATTGTTGCAAAGAAGAGTTTCAAGGGACTCGTGGAATATTGTCGTGAAACCTTTGACAAATCCATATTTATAGCCAAAAGGTTTCGACCCCTCCATAGGTAGCTCATAAACTTATACAAACATAGCATAGTTTACCGGGCACAAATAAGAAAGATAAAGATGGATCTGCAACCTTTCAAAGAGGAGATGGCCAAGAGGAATATGGATATGTTAGCTAAATTTGCAACCAGGAGGAGCTCCAAAGTCAGAAAATGAAGAAGATGAACTTCCGGAAACAATATCAGTTTTGACAGTTTCCTGTTTATGCATTTTTGAAAATTTTGAGGATGGTTATGCCGTATAAATCATTTTTAAGTTTGAGATGATCTCCTCAAGTCATATACCATATTATGAGTTGATTACAATATTTGAAGCACTGGAGATAGTTTTTTGGGATTTTTTTGGGTTTTGTTAAATGCAATGAGCTGGTATAGGAAAGATCGCAGTGCCTGGCATTGTGAACTGTTTGATACATGATAGCACTGCGAACTATGTTGCAAACTCTTGTTCTAGAGGTTTTGAAGGAATAATCAGCTGCCAAATGGTTAGATGAATGCAAAAAAATTGTCTAAGGGTCAGTTGTAAGCTGGGAGGACACCTACCAAAGGAAGATGCGCTCGAAGGGGCACTTCATCAACCATAAATAAAATGTTAAGGATGTTGCCAACATTATCCTAGATTTTAGTATTTTTGTTATTTTCTGTTATCCACCTGTTGCCACACATATTTGAAGGAAAATGGATCCTAGGATAAGATTGTTATTCAAATTGTAAATATGTCTTTGGCAGTCTAGACTATAATATAGACATAATAATACTAGGAAGGGTTCGAATGGTTGAGATGAGACTCATATCTTGATGTTGTGAAGGTAATGGAGACATCTCTAATTTTATGTACCAGACCTAAGACTTTTTGGTTAATAGAAATAAACCTTTTCCCCATATCATCTTGTTTCTGTCTTACTCTGATTTGCAGTATGTTGAAGGTTTTAATTGATCTATTGTATATGTATTGCAATGAAGGTTTTGTTGTGATGTTGTTTATGATTTTATCAGAGTTCCCCTTTTGATTAAAGAAGTTCTTGTTTCAGAAGGTTTTATTCATATATCTACTAGTATTACCTGATGTAAATGGTATATATATTTCAAGTTTCTTACTCAAGTCTTCCCCATATCCATATTTTTATTTAAACCTTGATCTAAGTTACTAAAAACCTCATTTGCTAGTGCATTTTATCTGGAACTTACTATGCTTGACACTGTTTTACTAAGTTTTTATCCATTCGTCACCTTATCATAAAAAAATATCTTTAAAGATATTAATGGGTTCTGAGCTTACACTCAGGAAGTCAAAGTGTGACTTTCAGTGATAACAGGGACCATATTATGTCTTCATCTACCTTTTAAGTTCTTATAATGTATTCTTCATGGAATCCTTGGTTTCCCATGTTTATGCAATTTCTTTTATTAAAGAGGGAACCCAATATTCTATTGGCATTATGACTTCTTTACCAAATATTAATCTAAATGGTGCATGCTCTAATCCTTTCCTTCATGCAACCTGATATTCCCATAGAGTTGCATACAATCTATTTTGCGAATCTGATATTTTAAATTAGATATTTTTGTTAGTACTAAGACCAATACCTTGTTAGTACTTTCATATAGTCCATTTT
>SNQJ01S0017887.1:48984-76754 GCA_010110895.2 Picea sitchensis | reverse complement strand
AGTCATTAAAATATCTTTTCGGATCACTAGCCTATTGGATAAGTCTATCCATTAAAACCCTAATCCTCTATTTTCCTTGTTTCACCTCTAGCAATCATTAAATCTTGTGGTAAGGTTTTATTCAAAAAACATTAATGGATAGTCCACAACAAAGGAAGGCTCACAAAGGAGGGGGAATTGTGAGAACAGAGCCCTACGATATGCATCTTTTTAATTTTGAACCCTTGATCACGAAAGTTTTCCAAAGAGTAGGTTGCATTAATTTTTGTCAAAAAATGTACAGAGGGCACCTGGAGGTGGCTAGGGAGTTTTCACTTAACTTTGATGGGACCAAAACTAAGGTTGGGATATTGGAGTTTGAGGTGTCTGAATTTTCCATCTCAGTAGAAACTGAGATACCTAACATTGGTGAGACAATTTGTCAAACATAGTGCCCATGAATCATATGTTGGAGGGATTTGATAAGATGTTGAAGGTGATTCAAAGAAACTTCACCTGTGAAGGGAGATTTAACATGATATATCAATACCATATAAGGCTACTGCTACACTTCACAGGTAAAGATGCCATGAATCTCCCTTTCTACTTGTTTAGAAGTATTGGCAAAATTTCTGACATGGTACAAGCTAAATCAAAAGAAGTTGATACAAGTGTCTTCCATTCAGGCCTTATAAAGATGATGGTAATGGAGGAATTGAGAAAGTAAAACATTAATTGGGAAGCATTCATTACTTCTTCGCACTTCCAGCTAAATGTTGTTCCCACTCCTCAGTCTAAAATGCAAAGCCCTCTTCATATTGACAAGACTGTAAATTCATAAATGAACAAGAAAAGAAAGAGCACTAAGACTGCCAGAGATGATAAAGAAACAAAGGATCATGAAAGAGGAGGACCTTCATAGTCTTCACAGAGAGAAGCTTCACCTATTATAGATCCCAGTATAGTAGAGGTTCCTTAAACTAAAGCTACAGGTTTGAGAGGAAGTAGGTTGGTATTCCCTTCATCCAGTGTAGCTGACAAGGTCAAATCTAGGAGGCCTCTTTCCATAGAAGCATCCAAGAAAGATATCCATGTGAAGGATGATGCAGTAGGATTTTCAGCTCAAAGAAAAGGTAAATTCATAGAGGTTGAAAAACCTGTTGAAATCATCGACATCACTACTCCTCAAGAGAAGAGCAATCTTACTTTTAAGAGGCTCAAAAGACAACTTAAAGAGGCAAGGGATGAAGTTGATGAAATGAAGAAGGGGGAGTTGGTTGCAAAGAAGAGGCTCAAGGTAATCATGGAATTATATCGTGAAAATGTTGACAAAGCCAGATTTATAGCCAAAAGGTTTCGACCCCTCCACAGGCAACTAAGAAACTTATACAAACAAAACAAAGCTTACCAGACACAGTTCATAAAGCTAAAGATGGAGCTAGAACCTTTCAAAGAGGAGTTGTCCAAGAGGAATGTGGATATGTTAGCTAAAGTTCCAACTAAGAGGAGCTCCAGAGTCAGAAAATGAAGAAGATGAACTTCTTGAAACAATATTAGTTTTCACAGTTTCATGTTTATGCATTTGTGAAAATTTTGAGGATGGTTATGCCTTATAAATCATTTTTAAGTTTGAGATGATCTCTTCAAGTCATATACCATATTATGAGTTGATTACAACAATTGAATCACTAGAGATAGTTTTTTGGGATGTTTTTGGGTTTTGTAAAATGCAATGAGATCATACAGGAAAGTTCGCAGCGCCTGGCACTACGAACTGGTTGATACAAGCTTGCGCTGTGAACTGTGTTGTGAACTCTTATTTTGGAGGTTTTGAAGGAATAATCAGCTTCCATATGGTTATAAGAATGAATGACAATTGTCTAAGGGTCAGTTGTAATCTAGGAGGCCACCTGCCAAAGGAATATGCGCTCAAAGGGACACTTCATCAACCATAAATAAAACGTTAAGGATGTTGTCAACATTAGTCTAGATTTTAGTATTTTTGTTATTTTCTATTATCCACATGTTGCCACGCCTCTTTGAGGGAACGTGGATCCTAGAATAAGGTTTTTATTCAAATTGTAAAGTTGTCTTTGGTAGTCTAGACTATAAGATAGGCATAGTAAGACTGGGAAGGGTTCGAATGGTTGAGATGAGATTCATATCTTGATGTTGTGAAGGTAACAAAGACATCTCTGATTTTATGTACCAGAGCTAAGACTTTTTGGCTAATAGAAATCCATCTTCCCCCCCTATCATATTGTTTATGTCTTACTCTGATTTGTAGTCTGTTGAAGGTTTCAATTGATCTATTGTATATGTATTGTAATGAAGGATTTGTTGTGATGTTGTTTATGATTTTATCAGAGTTCCCATTTTGATTAAAGAAGTTCTTGTTTCAGAAGATTTTCTTCATATATTTACTAGTATTACCTGATGTAAATTTTAGCTATATTTCACCTTTCTTACCGAAGTCTCCCCCCTATCCATCTTTTTCTTTAAACCCTGATCTAAGTTACTCAAAACCTCATTTGTTGGTGCATTTTATCTGGAACTTACTGTGATTGACATTGTTTTACTGGGTTTTTATCCATTTGTCACCTTATCATAAAAACTTATCTTTAAACTTACTGATGGGTGTTGAGATTACACTTTAGCTATCAAAGTGTGACTTTCAGTGCTAACATTCTTGGCGTCATTGTCGGGGAACGGATTGAACACTTTTCCTTGGGTTGTACGATAGAGAAAATATTGATTCTGAGGTGCACAGTGATCAGTAAACTAAAGACTGCAAATTTCACCCGGCGACTCCATTGTTTCAATTGTGTCTCCCAAAGGTAGACACACGAGGTCCACTCGACATTTACCTCTGGCTTCACCTGAAGCTGACCCAGAAAATAACATCAAGAAATGAAAGGATTCACAAGGAGCCTCTTCATCTATTTTCTTAGGTACTACTGGGAACTTACCTGACTCTATTTTTCAAACACCAATAGTTATATCTAGAATTTCCAAATTACTTATTGTTGAAGCTTCTGAAGTTAAAATAGGAGAATTTCCTATTGAGTATTCATCTTTTTCTCCTCAGTTGAAAGAAGAAAGTCTAGAGAATTTTGATGTTCTTGCATCTTCTAAAATTGTAAATTGGTTTAGACTTGAGAGTATAGAGGACTTTCCCCTCCTAGGTTCTCCCTCTCCTGATTCTTTCAAATTTTCCATGACCAAAGAAGAAGGAACCCCTGTTCCTCTTAAGTTTTCCCCATCCTCCTCCAAGATCCAACCACTTTTTGTTAAAACTAGAACTCCTTCATCTTATACTCTTCCTTTACCTAAGATACATGAGATTCATTTTGTAGCTTTTCCTATCAAATCACCTCCCACTTCCCCTATGACTCAAAATCTTCTTCTTCCTAATCCAATGGTAGGTGCAAACCCTCCCCAGAATATGATGGATGTCATTGTGGCTACTATATATGCTCCTCTAGTGCTTCCTCAACCTATGAATGATCTCCTAGTAGGAGACTATCTAAAGTATATTCCCAAGTTCACAAGAGAAGAGGATATAACTACAGAGGAACACCTTGCAACTTTTTATATCTATGTTGATAATATGAACATTGAAAATGAGGATATGTGGATGAGAGTTTTTGTACAAAGCCTTGATGGTGAAGCCAAAAAATGGTTTAGGGGTTTACCTCCTGTATAAATTGTTGGGATTGAATCCCTTGATGATGAATTTATAAGGCATTGGAGGGACAATAAGGACTTTCTATACTATATCACTGAATTTGGTTCTCTCAAAATAAAACAAGGTGAGTTAGTATCAAAATTTTCCAAAAGATTCAAAAAAATGTATAATAAAATTCCTACAGAGATCAAACCTATTGAAATCTCTTCCAAAATAACCTATGCTAGTGCTTTTGATCATGAGTTTTGTCTTCTGTTGAGAGAGATAAGATATACTTCACTAGCACACATGAAATATGTTTCCCTAGAAGTGGAATCAAATATATTGGTTGCAGACAAATTAAGAGGAAAATATGATCGAGATAGGAGGAAACAAAAGGTAGAAGCTTCCACCTCTGATGCTTTAACAACTAACCCTCAGGTGGATGAATTGACCAAGTTAGTCAAATCTCTTTCTGCAGAAATGGAAAAAAATGAAATTAGATGGGAGACAAACAAACAAAAACACACAATATTTTGGAAACCGAAACAACTTCAGAAGAAAAAATAATGCTCCTCAAATCCTTCAAAGAGATCAACGGAATAGAGATGATCAAAAGGTTCAGACTCCTCTCCAAAACAATATGTTTGATGATGAAGAAGGAGAAGAGGAGGACACTGATAAATAATTTCACTGTCTAAGAGACACATATACTTCTCCTCACCTAACTCAATCTGCTTATGAAGAGTCCCTAATGAATAACTAACTAAATGAGTTAAGAAAGGGAGAAAAAACAAATGAAAATCAGAATAAGTACAACTTGAGGTCAAAATAGAAAGAGGGAAATCCTTATTTCAAATCAACCTAAAAAATCAGACCCCTCTACTAAAACAATGGTTGCACTAAAGAAAGGAAATGAGTAACAAAATAATCAACCTATGGTTAAAGTCCCTGTCCCAGAAGTAAAAGAAATTCTAAAATCCCCATATTCTTTTAACTTTGAAAATGAAATTCAGAAGATCAAAATTCCAGTCCATTCATAGATTTGATAAAGAATGAAGATTTCAAGAAGTCCATTTCTAAAATGCTACATTCTGATTTTTCTTCCCATTCAACAGATTCAGTGAATTTGCGAGATAAAAAACCTGCAGTGGTATTGGGGCCCTTAGTAGAATATAGGGATGACTCTTCCCCTCCTTTTTATACCTCATTGAATGTGCATGACAATATCTTACACAACGACTTGATGGACTTAGATGCATCTCACAACTTAATGCCTAAATCTGTAATGGATGAACTGGGTCTAGAGATCACCAAACCATATCATGATCTATATTATTTTGATTCAAGGAAAGTGAAATGCATTGGGGTGATCAAATATTTGGTTGTTACCCTTTTCCAATTTCCAATGAAGAGTATAGTGATGGAGAAATTTGTTGCAAATGTTCCCCCTAAGTTTGAAATATTATTTTCTAGATCATGGATTAAGATATTGGGAGGAACATTGTAGATGGACCTCTCCTATGCCACAATACCTGTCTTTGGAGGTGAACATAGAAGACTATATAGAGAAGAACATCTAGCTTATATTATCAGTGATGAAGGTAACCCCACCAACCATCCTATTTATGTTGTGGACATTGATTTGGGATCTAGCATTCTGCAACTCACTGATCTCCGTCAACCACCTTTGGAAATAAGAATGCCATCACCAATAGCACGTGAAACAGTAAAACAAGGTGCTCAAGTTTGGAAAATGTTTTTTGATGGGGCATCTTCTAAATACAGTGTTGGTGTTGGAGTGGTTTTCATTTCCCCCTCTCAAGAATTCATTACTTTGTCTTTCAATTTAGAATTTGAGACCAAGAATAATATTGTTGAATATGAGGCTCTAGTTTTGGGGTCGAGGGTTGCTAAAGATATGAATATTTAAGAATTATCAGTTTTTGGATATGCATAGTTGATTGTACATCAGATCAGAAAATATATATCAGGAAAAGAATCCAAGGTTGAGGACCTAAAGAAATGAGTTATGTGATCTGATTGATAATTTCTTCCTAGCTTTCAATACATCCTTTGTTACTAGAGAAGAAAATGCATTGGTAGAATCCCGAGCTTCTTTTGCTAGCAACTTTAAAGTTCCACTACCACCTAAACTCAAGTACGATGTATAAGTAAAATATAAGCCTTCCATACCTGACAATGTCAAACATTGGAAGGTGTTTGAAGATGATCTCGAGATAAAAATATTTATGGAAACATTGGAATAATTTTTTGCACTTCACATTGATCAAGATCTAGATGATGAAAACAATCCTCATATTGATAAATTCCTAAATAAAATTGCAGACCACAAGATTGTACAATTTCCTAGTAATCATATCCCCAAGGGATTGGTTCCTTTAGAGAGATTATTTGATAGTAATGATGTGGCTTTCAAAGTAAGAGGTTCAAATGCAGATGATGATTTGACAAAATGAAATCTAGGTACTGATGAAAATCTCAAGTATGTCAAGCTATCTAGTAGTCCGTCAGAAAAACAAAGAAATGAGTATATCAAACTACTAAAGGAATTTGCTGATGTTTTTGCTTGGAAGTATGATGATTTGCAAACTTATGACACAATCATTATTGAACACAAAATACCTTTGAAGGATGATACTAAACTGTTTAGACAGAAACTAAGGTAAATTAATCCAATGTTGCTGCCCATCATGGAGAAGGAGGTCAAAATTTTTATTGATGCTCAGATCATCATACCTTTGAGGTATTCTAAGTGGATAGCTAATCTTGTCCCTGTTAGGAAAAATAATGGAGAAATCAGACTTTGTGTTTATTTCATAAATTTAAAAAGGTGTTCTAGGAAAGATAACTATCCCTTGCCCAAGATGGAACATATTTTGCAAAGGGTGACTGGCTCAGCAAGGATGTCCATGATTGATGGATTTTCAGGCTACAATTATACTTCTGTTTTGCCAGAAGATAGGGAGAAGAAAAAATTTACCACTCCTTGGGGTACATTCATGTATGCCAAGATGCCCTTTGGTCTCATGAATGTAGGGGAAACCTTTCAGTGTGCAAATGATATTTCTTTTATCGGAGAAAAGGAGAAGTTTGTGGTGATCTACTTGGATGACATCGTAGTGTTTTAAAAATATGATGAAGAGCACTATCAACATTTGAAGAAGGTGTTCCTAAAATGAAAAAAAATTGGATTGTCACTCAATCCCAAGAAGTCCCTCTTTTCTATGAAGGAAGGTAAGTTGTTGGGACATATTGTCTCAGCTGAAGGGGTAAAAATTGACCCAAGTAGAGTAGAGGATATCAAGACTTTGTCTCTCCCTAGGTCTAAGAAAGAGATCCAGTCCTTCCTGGGTAAGATAAACTTCTTGAGAAGATTCATTTCTAATTTTGTTGAGTTGGTTAAGTATATCACATCCATGTTGAGAAAGGGAAATGAGGTAAATTGGACACTTGAAGCTAGAAATTCTTTGAATCAAATTAAACAAGCACTGACTGAGGCACCTGTTCTTGTCAACCTTGATTATTCAAAATAATTTCTGATATTTTCTTTTGCCTCACATGACACATTAGTTGTTGTCCTCCTTCAGAAAAACTCAGATGGAATGGAGCAACCTATTTCTTTTCTCAGCAGGGCTTTGAGAGATGTTTAAATCAGGTATGACATCATGGAGAAGCAAGCTTATGCTTTGGTTAAATCCCTCAAGGATTTCAGAGTGTATGTTTTGCATTCTAGAATTATTGCTTATGTCCCATCAACCTCTGTTAAAGGAATTCTTATTCAGCCTGGCATTGATGGAAAGAGGAGTAATTAGATTGCCAAAATTTTGGAATTTGATCTTGATATGAAATCAACCAAGTTGGTAAAAGGGCAAGGTTTAGCTAGATTGTTAATTGAATCAAACTGTAAGGCAATTGGGGTTAATTTCATGAATGCAGATTTTGTATATCAGCAGACTGATATTGCTGGCAACAACTCACATATCAGCCCCAAATTGGCATAGTGTAATTGGTACAAATACCTTATCCATTTCTTGCAGACATTGCATCCCCTTGCTAGACTTCAGAAAACTAAGGTGAGGGACTTGAAGCTCAAAGCAATAAGATATTTCATTGTTGATCATGTTTTGTATTGGAAGGACCCTGTAGGGGTTCTTTTAAGATGCTTGGACCCAGATGAGGCAAAGCAAACCATGTATGATTTTCATGATAGCATATGTGGAGGCCATCATTTTTGGAGGACCACAGCATATAAAATACTCAGAGCTGGGTATTTTTGGCCTAGTTTATTCACTAATGTCTATGCAAAGATCAGGGTGTGTGATAAATGTAAAAAATTCTTAGGCAAGCAACAACTAAAATCATTGCCTCTGAAGCCTATTATGGTATCTGGTCCTTCCAACAATGGGGATTCGATTTCATTGGAGAAATCCATTCAGTTTCAAGTGGCCAACATCGTTGGATCATGTCTGCCACTGATTATTTCATCAAGTGGATAGAAGTCATTCCTACAAGAAATGCAACACATAAAGTAGTAATTGGATTCCCGAAAGACATTTTGTCAAGGTTTGGATGTCCTAACAAGATTATGACTGATAATGCTACAACTTTTAAAGCTGGACCTATGGTCAAATTCTGTGAAAATTCTACTCCTTATTACCCTCAAGGTAATGGTTGGCATAGTCCTTTAACAAAAGTCTAGTAAAGATCATCAAAAAACTGTTGGAGAATAACAAAAATTCTTGGGATTCAAAGCTGGAGTTTTCTCTATGGGAAGATAGAGTAACGACCAAGAGATCAATTGGTACTACTCCATTTCAGTTGGTCTATGGAAATGAGGCTGTTTTTCCTTCTCAACTTGTATTACCTGTTGCAAAGTTTCTTCAATACCAACAAGGAGAGACAGATGATATGATCAGGAGGATGCATTAGCTAGTGGAAGTACAATAGACTAGGGAGAAACTCTTTTATAAAGCACAGAGCCATTAGCAGAAGATCAAGCAAGCTTTTGATGAGAAGGTAAAGAAAGAAGATTTCTATATGGGAGACCTGGTGCTCAAATGGGATGCAAAAATACAAGACAAGGGAAAACATGGTAAATTCAAAGCCTTGTGGATTGGTCCTTTCAAGATTTCTGAAGTTTTTCGAAATAACACTTATAAATTGTAGAACTTGTAAGACTCTGAAATTTATGGTAGCCCAACTAATGGGCATTTTCTGAAGAAATACTTTTCTTAAAACCATGAGTGGATTTCCTTTCATTGTAAACATCAGTTTTAGCTTGTTTTGTTTGATTTAAATAATGACCCAATAGCCCTTGGATAAGTTACTGAAGTTGCGGTCCCCAAGGTGTAGGACAGTCGGTGACAGATTGTGTTGTTAAGGTACTCTGTGATGTTAAAGTCACCGGGTCAAAACCTGCAGGGACAAAAAATCCAGCCATGTTAAGGGTTGGTGTGGCTCAGGCCGGGTGCGATCCCCGGGTGATTTTGACGGCTTAGATGCCCCTGAGTCGCGATTTCTTAGCCACAGGTTAGTCCCACATGTCACGGACAAACTAACAACAACAAGAAAAAGACACTGAAGTTGCATGTTCTTGTCAGCTCATAGGGAGCATGCCATCCCCTATGGAGCCAATGTTATCACATAGAATTGCAAGGGTAAAAAAATCATCATAGTTTTGATTTTTAGTCATATGTTTTCATTAAGTTTTAGGTTTTATGTCCCTTTTCCAAAGTCATTTTTCAATTTTTGGTATAAACAGAATAAGGTTAGTTTTGGCTTCGTTCTAAAGATTCATTGGGTTATGCCTCGCTATCATAACAAGTTGGATAAAACCTTCATGAGTCACATCTTTCAAATTCTCCATCATCACCCTGACATGCCACCTCCTCCATGATGTACGATGACCCCTCCTTTTGTCACCTTTACCCGTTAAGATGTCAAATCAATTTTGATATGTACGCTGCCAACTCACTAGGAGAGTTCGTAGCGCATTCAAAGGTACACCATGCATTCATTGCCATCATTGAATTTATGGGTTGTGTCAATGGAGATCTCCTTGTTTTCAGAGCTGATATTTTAAACCAATATCCAGGGATTATGTCTTAAAGGCTTCTAATTTTTTTCTCCAAGTGTACACATCAATTTTTAGATCGATGCTATGAACCTAGTGCTATAGACAGGTGCACGAACTTGACGTTGTGAACTGGCTGAAGAAGACGAATTGGAGGTTGGACAATTTTCAAGCACCCCTGTGCAAATTCAGAGATACCAACTTTCAACTCAAGGCCACCAGGTACTCCATGAGAATTTTCACATTATTTGAAGGTCAGGAAAGGGCTTGTTATTTGTTTTTCCTTTTGGGCGCTCCAAATTGGTGATAGGCACTGAAAACTATCTCATTTACTTGTTGACAAGTTCTGAAACACATTTTCATGTGCTCTGAGCCTTTCTCATTAAGACATAAGTATCCCTAGGTTTAGGCCACCTTTCCCACTTATCCATTTCGCCTGCTTTGGTTATCTTTCCTAAACATTTCAAAACCCCTGCCCTCAGGCTGCGAACTCTGTGCAACAAACCCAACGTTGCAAACCCTCTATTCCAGCACCTTTTGACAAAAACCTGTCTTCTACAAGCTCAAAAACTTAATTACACTCCTATATACTCTGCAATGTAAAATTAGTCACCTGTGGAAGTCAATCTGATTTTTGCAAAAGAGTAGTGATATTGTGAACAAGTCTGAGGTTGATAAGACTTGTTTTGCAAAGATTTGTTCTGATATCCCTTCATAATATTTTTTTACTAGTATTTCCCTTCATCTTCCTGATTGAAAGATACCTTGTTTTATTCCTGAGGTAAAATGAGTTGAGAAGCACAAAATGTTTACACAAAACTAGCCTAATGGAGAAGTTTATCCATTAAAACCATAATCCTTTGTTTTCCTTGTTTCACCTCTAGCAATAGTTAAATCTTATGGTAAGGTTTTATTCAAAAAACATTAATGGATAGTCCACAACAAAGGAAGGCTCACAAAGGAGGGGGAATTGAGAGAACAAATCCCTATGATATGCATCTTTTTAATTCTGAACCCTTGATCAGGGAAGTTTTCCAAAGAGTAGGTTGCATTAATTTTTGTCAGAAAATGCAAAGAGGGCACCTAGAGGTGGCTAGGGAGTTTTCACTTAACTTTGATGGGACCAAAACTAAGGTTGGGATATTGGAGTTTGAGGTGTGTTTTCCATCTAATCAACAACTGAGCTACCTAACATTGGTGAGAGATGGTTCAAGACCATGACCCTGAATGTTGCTTTCTCCAAGGAATTCCTCAAACCAAAATACCAAGGAGACAATTTTTCAAAGGGAGTGCCCATAAACCATATGTTGGAGGGATTTGATAAGATGTTGAAGGTGATTCAAAGATACTTCACATGTGAAGGGAGATTTAGCATGATATATCAATACCATATAAGGCTATTTCTACACTTCACAGGTAAATATGCCATGAATCTCCCTTTCTACATGTTTAGAAGTATTGGCAAAATGTTTGACAGGGTACAAGCTAAATCAAAAGAAGTTGATACAAGTGTCTTCCATTCAGGCCTTATAAATATGATGGTAATGGAGGAATTGAGAAAGAAAAACATTAGCTAGGAAGCATTCATTACTTCTTCGCACTTCCAGCTAAATGTTGTTCCCACTCCTTAGTCTAAAATGCAAATCCCTCCTCATATTGACAAGACTGTAAATTAAAAAATGAACAAGAAAAGAAACAACACTAAGACTGCTAGAGATGATAAAGCAACAAAGGATCATGAAGGAGGAGGACCTTCACACTATTCACAAAGATAAGCTTCACCTATTATAGATCCCAGTCCAATAGAGGTTCCTTCAACTAAAGCTATAGGTTTGAGAGGAAGGAAGCTGGTATTCCCTTTACCTAGTGCAACTGGCAAGGTCAAATCTAGGAGGCCTCTTACAAGAGAAACAACCAAGCAAGATATCTTTGTGAAGGATGATGCAGTAGATGTTTCAGCTAAGAGAAAAGGTAAATTCATAGAGGTTTAAAAACTTGTTGAAATCATCAACATCGCTACTCCTCAAGAAAAGAGCAATCCTACTTTTAAGAGGTTCAAAAGACAACTTAAAGAGGCAAGGGATGAAGTTGATGAAATGAATAAGGGGGAATTGTTGCAAAGAAGAGTTTCAAGGGACTCGTGGAATATTGTCGTGAAACCTTTGACAAATCCATATTTATAGCCAAAAGGTTTCGACCCCTCCATAGGTAGCTCATAAACTTATACAAACATAGCATAGTTTACCGGGCACAAATAAGAAAGATAAAGATGGATCTGCAACCTTTCAAAGAGGAGATGGCCAAGAGGAATATGGATATGTTAGCTAAATTTGCAACCAGGAGGAGCTCCAAAGTCAGAAAATGAAGAAGATGAACTTCCGGAAACAATATCAGTTTTGACAGTTTCCTGTTTATGCATTTTTGAAAATTTTGAGGATGGTTATGCCGTATAAATCATTTTTAAGTTTGAGATGATCTCCTCAAGTCATATACCATATTATGAGTTGATTACAATATTTGAAGCACTGGAGATAGTTTTTTGGGATTTTTTTGGGTTTTGTTAAATGCAATGAGCTGGTATAGGAAAGATCGCAGTGCCTGGCATTGTGAACTGTTTGATACATGATAGCACTGCGAACTATGTTGCAAACTCTTGTTCTAGAGGTTTTGAAGGAATAATCAGCTGCCAAATGGTTAGATGAATGCAAAAAAATTGTCTAAGGGTCAGTTGTAAGCTGGGAGGACACCTACCAAAGGAAGATGCGCTCGAAGGGGCACTTCATCAACCATAAATAAAATGTTAAGGATGTTGCCAACATTATCCTAGATTTTAGTATTTTTGTTATTTTCTGTTATCCACCTGTTGCCACACATATTTGAAGGAAAATGGATCCTAGGATAAGATTGTTATTCAAATTGTAAATATGTCTTTGGCAGTCTAGACTATAATATAGACATAATAATACTAGGAAGGGTTCGAATGGTTGAGATGAGACTCATATCTTGATGTTGTGAAGGTAATGGAGACATCTCTAATTTTATGTACCAGACCTAAGACTTTTTGGTTAATAGAAATAAACCTTTTCCCCATATCATCTTGTTTCTGTCTTACTCTGATTTGCAGTATGTTGAAGGTTTTAATTGATCTATTGTATATGTATTGCAATGAAGGTTTTGTTGTGATGTTGTTTATGATTTTATCAGAGTTCCCCTTTTGATTAAAGAAGTTCTTGTTTCAGAAGGTTTTATTCATATATCTACTAGTATTACCTGATGTAAATGGTATATATATTTCAAGTTTCTTACTCAAGTCTTCCCCATATCCATATTTTTATTTAAACCTTGATCTAAGTTACTAAAAACCTCATTTGCTAGTGCATTTTATCTGGAACTTACTATGCTTGACACTGTTTTACTAAGTTTTTATCCATTCGTCACCTTATCATAAAAAAATATCTTTAAAGATATTAATGGGTTCTGAGCTTACACTCAGGAAGTCAAAGTGTGACTTTCAGTGATAACAGGGACCATATTATGTCTTCATCTACCTTTTAAGTTCTTATAATGTATTCTTCATGGAATCCTTGGTTTCCCATGTTTATGCAATTTCTTTTATTAAAGAGGGAACCCAATATTCTATTGGCATTATGACTTCTTTACCAAATATTAATCTAAATGGTGCATGCTCTAATCCTTTCCTTCATGCAACCTGATATTCCCATAGAGTTGCATACAATCTATTTTGCGAATCTGATATTTTAAATTAGATATTTTTGTTAGTACTAAGACCAATACCTTGTTAGTACTTTCATATAGTCCATTTTCTCTTGGATAATAGGGGATACTTTTATGATGTATCACCTGGAAAATATTCATAAATATTTTTATGATTTTGGTAATAAAATGACTACCTTAGCCCCAAGGGTTAGCTCAAGTGGTTATGAGCCAAATGTGAAGCTATCCCCAATGGAGGAGGTTACGAGTTCGAATATCTTGTTCCCCCTTGGGGTTAGGACTCGTAATTAGGGTCGACGTTTTACCTTGTTTAACATCCATGAAGTGGGGAAGTACTTCGGGGTTTCCTGCGAGGTATTCCATCTAAAAAAAAAAGAAAAAAAAAGAAAAGAAAAAGAAAAAGAAAAAGAAAAAAGAAAAAGAAAAAGAAAAAGAAAAAAGAAAAAGAAAAAGAAAAAGAAAAATAAAAAGACTACCTTGATCATATTTAATTTGGATAAGGCATCCAAAACTGCAGATAATTGATTAATAAAACACTCTAATGACCTCTATTGTTGTTTCTCATGTTGCCATTGCTCTACCCAATTAGTAAAAAAATCAATTGCCACAATAATGTAGTTAAATTGTATTCCTTTCATTGTTACAAATGGTCCAATGGATTCTATCCCCCAATGCTCAAAATGTTGTATTAGTAGTGTGGGATTTAGCTCATTTTAATTTTAATTTTGAGGTTTGTTACCTATTTTTTGGCTTTTCTTGCACTTTCTTACTTTCTTGAAATAATCCTTAAATAATGTTGGCCACCATAACCCTGCACATAATATCTTTTCTGTTGTCCTACTTGTTTAGAAATGTCCTATTGTTATCCTTGAGTGAGTTGTCAATTTATAATTGTTGAACACATCTTTTCATCACCCCATCCATGCATATCCTATACAAATAGATAAATATAATTTTGAACCTAAGTGATTTTTGTAGTAAGTTATCGTTTGGGTAGTGTTCATCCCTTGAGGTGACTGCCCATGTTGCAAAAAATATAGTACCTCTTCTAAGTAAATCAATGCTACCTAAATGGGTGTAGTGCCCACACAACACTGTCCCTATTTTATTTTCTTACCTTTTCTCTAAGAGGAGAAATTAGGCTCCCCTACTAAACTTTTCTACTAGAAATCCTCTCATACTCTCCAATTCAAATAGTAAATCTCAAACCTTTCTTCCCACTCTTCGTGTGTCACAATTTGAAGTGATTCTTCATGATATTTCACTTGATCGATTTCTTACCTCTCAAATTTTTGGTTTGAGCCATATCAGCGAGTTAGTGATTAACCTGCCAATGCAGAAAAGGATGACCACTTAAAATTGTCAATATTGAGTTGGGTGTATCGACATAGTTGAGATAAACTTCATCGATACATCATCCATCTTTCAACCAAATCCTTCGGTTTATCGGTGAGGTTCACATGAACATTGAAGACACATAGACCTTTTTCCACCGACGAGATTCCAACCATCTCCGCCAGTACACCGGTGAGATTCCCACGAACTTGGCCAATACAACCAAAACAATTCCCATCATGCTTACCGATGCAACTAGAGGAGTTCTGAATAAGTCGTCCAATACATATAACTCTTTATCGACACACTTCCCATGAACTTTTTCGGTGTGACCGGAGGAGTTCCGATCACCACCTTCTATGGAACAAACCCTTTCATTGGACTCATTCCTCCCATTTCCTTCGATGAACTTCTTATCCACGTGTTTCCCTCTTCTATTTCTGACGTGAAAGTAGAGATTTTGACCCCTCATCGACATTAAGCATATTATAAATGATATTATTTTCCTCGTTGACATAGACCTTGTTAGTGAAAAACTTTCATCTTGAGGCGTCTTCTATTATTCTCTAGCTCAAATCCTCCTCTCTACGTTGTCAATCATGATCCTATCATTTCCAATGATTAAGCATTCATGACTAACTGGATCATTGGTGATTGATTCCTACCTCTCCTGATCTATTTCATATTACAATGATGATTAAGTTTGTTTGTGTCGCCAACATATTTTATTGTGCATACCTTATTGTCTCATTTTTTGATTTTATAATTAAACATGATCATTAAAGTGTCGACTATCATCAAGTGGGTTAGATACAACATCTAGAAGACTTACACATGCTCTGAATTGCATCTTAGAGGGAAATTGGTCCTCCTAGCTCCTAAACAGTGTTAAGTGCTCTGAATGTTAGTTAATTGTTTTCACAGATTTATATTTCTGTGATAATGACACATTATCTCAGCTCCAATGGATGAACTAAGATCCTATACAACACAGATGGCATAAGAACTTATGGAATTGAACTCTGGAAAATCAGTAGCAAGAATGGGGTTCAAACTTTCATTAGAAAAATGTCTTTACTCACAATTCAGGGTATTGGTCAAAGTGGAGTTCTCACTCCTGAAACATGATAGATGTATGTTTTATAGGATTACTATTCCAACGCCCTAATGGAATCAAAATACGAGGTCAAGAAGTGCCAAAATGATCGCCAAGGATTTCCCATCAAGCAAGCCTCGTTAACCATGACCTTAAAAAACATGAATATATGTGAATGCTTGAATGAAGTTGTAAGGTATCTCACTAGAAGCCCCTCCTTGTGCTATTGATGTTACAAAAAATTACACTTCAATCAGACATTGTATGAGAAAGTTATGGACTTTTGAACTCAATTTCTTGTTGTTTCTTTCCGACAAAAAAGACACTTAGGAATTTTTCGATTTGTCT
Source organism: Picea sitchensis (assembly GCA_010110895.2). Taxonomy (NCBI): domain Eukaryota; kingdom Viridiplantae; phylum Streptophyta; class Pinopsida; order Pinales; family Pinaceae; genus Picea; species Picea sitchensis. The sequence goes on along the minus strand of SNQJ01S0017887.1, from coordinate 60,497 downwards.
TACTTCAGAGGAGATTTGTTGATTAACATTCTGATACATAGAGGAGGAGTTGTTGGGAACTTTTTCGAACACAGAGGAGGAGTTACCATGAACTTCTTTGGAACACAAAGGATTATTTACCACAAAATTCTCCAGAAAAAAAGGAGGATTTCCCACAAACTTCTCCGGAACACAAAGGAGGAGTTCCCATGAACTTCTCCAAAACATAAAGGAAGATTTCCCATGAACTTCTATGGTACACAAAGGAGGATTTCCCATGAACTTCTCTGCAAAATAAAGGATATTTCCAACAAACTTCTCTGGAACACAGAGGAGGAGTTCCCATGAACTCTTCCAATCATAGAGGCGGATTTGTTGGGAACTCCCCCAAAACAGGGATAGGACCCTACTAAAATGAATTTTGTATTTTGGATATAAATTTTGACCCAGATTCCCATTTTGCACATTCCTTATATTGTTGGAAAGGGATTTCCAAGATATACAACTTTCTAGTTATATGATTTGATAAATTCCTAACCAATTATTTACATTTTTCAAGATGAAGATATGACACTGTGTCAAAAACCCTGAAGAACACAACACCTCAACAATGAACAAAGGAACTAGGAATCGAATTCAAGGAAGCATATACAAATTTTAAATTAATTAATGTTTCAGTTTTGTAGGTCCAAATGCATGGTTTTAATAGTTTATTTTGAGGTTAATTTGAGATCACTCATTTGTTGCATGTTGGATGGTGCCAGGTACCAATACCAAAGGAAGGTTGCACTCAACAATTTGAATAGGTAGTGTGAGAGAAGAAAACCATGAAAACACACCTTACACACATCAAGGAAATCCTTCCATTGTGAAGTAGTACCCTTGCAAATGTGATATATAACCAAGGATGATAGAGCAACAAGAACAATAGTTTTCGCAACAACAGAGGAGCAACAAAATGGAATTAAATTCAAATGGTTGAAGACGAGGTCGGAACCCCATGATGATTGACTATCAAACTTGGATAACAAATATTTTCCCATGTCTAGACCAATATTCATGGTGGGTAGGGTACACTATGGCCGAAATTTGTGGGTAGGGTACACTAAAAGACAAATTCAAAATGTAACTACATATCATACTTTAAATTATAAAAAAATTATGTTGTCCTTGTTCTCTCATCATTTAGAAAGGGATAAGGAAAAAAAATTGTAAATGAAAGTTCATGAGGGAAGACAGAAGGTTAAGAGCCACATTGAACTTTGATAAACACATAGATCATATCCAAGTAAAGGGATTTTTTTGGCTCGTCAAGCCTTTTAATATTCACTCAACTTTTTTGTGAAAGACTACCATGTTAACTGAAATTTAGAATCCCTCCTTGGAGCTTTCATGTACTATTATGTTGGTTATTATTTCTCTTCTTCTTGGGTTGACCTAGGTTCGGATCTCAATAGGTTTCCAATCAAAACCCTCAAACTATCGGCCCTCCTGGTAAACCAAAAGGAAACATTGCGCACAGGATGCACAATGCAGTCTCACCCGAGATAACTTTTATGGGTGACTGCAATACTCAAGTATTTGCCGTCTAGGAATAGAGTGGGGATCTGGGATTGTGTTTTTTTCTCCTTATATACTATGTTTTTTAATCATTCAATTACTTCTATGATTTGTTCATCTTTAAAACTATGCATGCATGCTGATATTTCTAGTTTAACCATTCATTCATAAGTTAATGATCAACAAAAAGTAAACATTCATTAATCATCACCCATAACAAAAAATTTACCGTGGTTCACCTCCTCCTGGGGCTACTTCCACAAAGATCTGTCTTCTCTGCTCTTTTATTTATTCTGTTGCAAAATCTTGCACTGAAAACATTACATCTTCAGTAATACAATCAAGATGAGGGTAATAACCTTCTGTGAGGCAGACTAGATGACACCAATCTCCTCAAACTGTGACCTAACCCTCATAAAATAGCTTATTCGACTCTTCTACAAGACTTATTACAACCAACAATCCCACACAATCATGATAATAAACTCTCTTTATTATGATATGACATCTCTCTATCTCACACACATACACACATTTCTCTCTTTTTCCTATCCCTCCTTGGTCCTTATTTATCCTATTTTATAGGCTTATAGCCATTAAAATCTTTCCAAAAACCCTAACCATATCATGGTTAGGTTGTCTTCCTACGCGCCAAGTTTCTTTTCCTCTTGCATATTGTTTTTCCTTCTTTTTCTGCATGTTTCTTTCTTTCCACCTGTTGGTTGTGCTCCAAAACTAGGTCTTTCTCAAAACAAGTCTTTCTCCAAAAATAGATCCTTCTCCAAAAATAGGCATGCACCCAAAATAGACTTCCTTCTCAAAATAGGCATGCACACAACATGCCCCCAAAACTAACATGTGGCTCATCCCGAGCCACTCAAGTGGTGCATGCTCCCTGTACAACCTTTGTCAAGCTATGAACCTTTCCTTATAATTCTTCCCATTTGGATCGTGCTTGCGCAACTTTCTACCCTCTACGTTGTGATGTGTTACTTTAGAGACTTTTTTCTCTAGGCATGGTTCTAAACCATTCTTGTCTTCTCCTCCTCTAGTTCAACAATTATTTGCATTGCTTGCTCCTGGAGGGGTTCTAACTGGGCTTGCCTTGCCTACTTGTTATTCTGCACAGTCTTCAATTATGTCTGCAGGGTCTTCATCTCCAACGTTCCTTTCAATCGTTATGTAATGATCATGGCCTTTTTTCGTTGCTTCAACTCCTGCATTGCAGTCTTGAATTTCTCCTCTTGTTGGCCTAGTTGTTGGACCTTGTCGTCTTCTTCCAATGTCATCCATAGTTGTGCGGTCCTGTCAAAAAGTTATGTGATCTTTTTGGCTTCTCTTTCCATCATTTCTATTTGCAAGGCTGCTTGTTGTTCCCTTTTAGCTGTAACTTCAGGTGGAGTGGTTGGTGTTAATTTTTTCTTGAGTTCCTCGATCTCCTTATTATAGTCTTCAAGCATCTGCATGATTATTTGAATTTGTTATTCAACATTTCTCATGCCTGCCTGCGCGCTGTCTGGAATTTTTGTGAAGACTCCCTTCAGCTTCTGGTCCAATTTATCTGTGTGTTGCTTCTCCTCCTGTGTCTCCAGATGGACCTACTCTACCACAATTTCTAGTGCATACTTTCCATCTCAAGCGACATGCAATTCTGTCATATCTTCTCTGGCTCATGATTTCACTTCTTGTGTGACACTAACTTGTAGCTTGTACAATGCCTTTGTTGGTATTTTAGCCAATACCAATTGTACCTACGCTAGGTATTTAAGTGGCATCTGTGCTATGGCCTCTTCAAAATACAACATATATGTTGTTATATGGAAGTTATGACTTGCTTGCACTACTAGTTGGATTGTGTATTCCTTTTTCTGCGTGGTTCTATCCCCTCCTTCTGTCGCTCATGGGATCGATTCTTCTCCCCTCTCTTGTAATATCGACCAACTCATTCCTTATCCTCCCTCTTTGGTTCTTGACCTCCTCATACTCTTTTGTTGTGCATTCCTGCACTCTATCTGTGAATATATCATCATCATCCTTGGTGATTGTGTATTCCGAGATCTGTTTGTGTGCCTTGGCCTTCTTGCACGACCCACCTCTATGTATGATTGGTCATTTGGGTGGTCATGATTTTTTCGGAGTAGTTTCCGACGGGGCTCCCTGTGTCGTTATGTCCCCTCTTCCTTGTTCCTCCTACGCAGGGGCATTGTCCTTCTTTCCTATCTATCCATATTTCTTTGGGGAGCTGCCCCTCTTCTATTGCATTGTATTTGGACCAGGCTTCGCCTGTTGTGTTGGTTTCTTGGTCGCGATGTTCCCCCCTGTAGATGTCTTGGATGACCCTGCTTCCACTTCTTTCCCTTTGTGAATGTTATTAGTGGTGATTGGGATCTTCCAGTCATCTTGTCATTCCTTCATTGCCCATTCAACTTCCTCTACGTTGATGCATAATCGAACTTGTAGCCATTATTTGTCTGCATCCTTGCGTGCCTGGATCCACATATTGTGTCATGTAGCCTTAAAGTTGGATATCCCTTGGTACTGCAAAACCACTTCAGGAGATATTCTCCATGTGTTGTCTATATTCTCTTGCATGTCGCTAAGATACCGAGCAAAAGTGATGGAATTACCACTTCTCTTCTTGGAATCAAAATTTCTTCCCAACAATTTGTACCAGTCGCATAAATATGAGTAGGTAGGATATTTCCATCCAATTAGCATTATCAGTATAATGAGCCAGGAGTAGTGGAACTTGGTTCTCAAGTCCTTCACATCCTTGGAGTCATCTAGGAACATATTCAGTAAGTATGGGGCCCAACTGAGCATGGTGTAATTTGCGCACTGTGCTTCTAATGTGACAACTCCTGTGGGGACCTCCTCCTTGCGACATTTTCGAAGGATTTTGCATGCCGTCAATTTTGTTTCCATATGGGTGGTTGCCTCACTGATCCATTTTATGATAATTCCATGCGAGCCCCTTTCTTTCCCATAAGTTTTCTTCATTTCTTTCGTGAGTGCCTTTTCCTTGGTTTTATCATCCATGTACTACACAAGCTTCTCACCATTTGATGGCATTCTTGTGATGAATGAAATTAATTTGACATCGATGGAGACTGGTTCATCTAGCCACAAAAATCCTCCATGGAGGACCTCCAGTAACTGATTGACACAATTGTTCACATCTTTCTCCCTTCTGAGGTGGGGAATCTCCAACAAATTAAAAATCCATGTGTTTACTAAGCTTGCCATCCATTGATTTGGTTGCAACACGGGATCTCCTAACAACCCTGTGCCCAGGCTCTCCATATACACTTGTTTTGAAAATTCTGTGAATTTGTTGGTGTCAGACACATTGTGGTCTACATACTATAACCTTTCGACGCAACCCAGTAAGCTTGGTGTCTCCTGCACCCCATCTAGAATGCACGAAAAAACAATCAAGGCGTCGGGTTGCTTGCGCAGGGACCACGTGATGGGTTTTTTCCCCTTTCTCTGTTCTAACGCGGTAGATTTCCCAGCCTCTGGTTCTGTTTCTTCCCAATCCAACTTTGGTTGCCCCTTCTTTTTCTGCATGTTTCTTTCTTTCCACCTGTTGCTTGCGCTCCAAAACTAGGTCTTTCTCAAAACAAGTCTTTCTCCAAAAATATATCCTTCTCCAAAAATAGGCATGCACCCAAAATAGAATTCCTTCTCAAAATAGGCATGTGCACAACATGCCCCCAAAACTGACATGTGGCTCATCCTGAGCCACTCAAGTGGTGCGTGATCCCTGTACAACCTTTGTCAAGCTATGAACCTTTCCTTCTAGTTCTTCCCACTTGGATCGCACTTGCGCAACTTTCTCTATGAGCTCCTCTACCCTCTGTGTTGTGATGTGTTCCTTCAGAGATTTTGTGCTCTCAGCATGGTTCTGAACCATCCTTGTCTTCTCCTCCTCTAGTTCAACAATTATTTGCACTGCTTGCTCCTAGAGGGGTTCTAACTGGGCTTGCCTTGCCTACTTGTTATTCTGCACAATCTTCAATTATGTCTGCAGGGTCTTCATCTGCAGCGTGCCTTTCAATCGTTATGTAATTATCATGGCCTTTTTTCACTGCTTCAACTCCTGCATTGCAGTCTTGACTTTCCCCTCTTGTTGGTCTAGTTGTTGGACCTTGTCGTCTTCTTCCAACGTCGTCCATAGTTGTGCGGTCCTATCAAAAAGTTATGTGATCTTTTTGGCTTCTCTTGCCATCATTTCTATTTGCAAGGCTGCTTGTTGTTCCCTTTCAGCTATAACTTCGAGAGGAGTGGTTGGTGTTAACTTTTCCTTGAGTTCCTCAATCTCCTTATTATAGTCTTCGAGCGTCTGCATGATTATTTGAATTTGTTCTTCAACATTGCTCACGCTTGCCTGCGTGCTGTCTGGAATTTTTGTGAAGACTCCCTTCAACTTCTGCTCCAATTTATCTGTGCTTTGCTTCTCCTCCCATGTCTCCAGCTGGACCTGCTCTACCACAATTTCTAGTGCATACTTTCCATCTTGAGCGACATGCAATTCTGTCATATCTACTCTGGCTCATGATTGCATTTCTTGTGTGACACTGACTTGTACCTTTGGAGGTGCCATCGTGGATAATTCTTCCTTATTTGTTTGAACTTTGGCTACTACAATCTCTAAATTCACCTATTCACCACCTGTTGTTGTGCTCCTTAGCTCCGCGGGTTTGTAAAATCACAATACGTATCGTTTGTCCCACGTTTTAGTTATATACGGGGTGTCATAAATTCCCTGAATATTCTTGGAGATGCTTCTTTGATGGTCATAAATGCATTAAAGCTTGTCGATCATGCTTCATTAAGTTTCATAATTTCTCAATTCGCGTCTTTTTACCTCGACGATCGATTTTTTCTTTTCCGACTGTTGGTGCGTTTTCCGGTGCACTATAACTTTTCAATGCGTCGTACATTTCTGTTGTGACTTTTCTCCTAGTGTGTTGTGTTTTCTTACTTTCAGCCATATGTTGCGCGTGATCACTTTTCATTTTTGTCGCATTGACTCCATTGTTTGTTGTGCACGATATTTCCCAGTATTTTGTATTTTCTTTCTTTTTCTACTTTTGTCTTCCTTTTTATGAGTTTTCTTTCCTAATATCTCCTATAGTACACTATATACATGACTTTCTTACTGTGCTGTAACTTTTAAGAATTAGTAGTTCGATTGTCCCTCTACAGTTTCAATCGACTACCGTTGATCATTCCTTTCAGTTTTGTTCCTCCCAAGTCCTTTAATTGTACAGATCCCCCATCTATGATAGTATTTACTTCATATGGCCCTAGCTGATGCATTCTAAACTTACCAGGGTGCTGCAAAAACTTGTTTTCATAGATCAGAACTAGGTCTCCCTTCTTAAAGCTCTTTTTTTTAATATGTCTGTCATGCAAGATTTGTCTCATTTTCTGTACTTCCTGGTGAAATCCTGCCAGAATACTTTCCTCTTCCATTTCCATTAGTTTACTTAACCTCTCATGTATTGTGCCTCTTTCTTTCATGTTGGTAATTGTTGCTATGCATAGATTGGGTACCTAAAATTTTAACGAAACCACTACTTCCTATCCATAAACCAATCATAATGGTGTATGTCCTGTCAAATTCTTGCATGTGGTACTTTATGCCCACGATACTACTATTATTTTCAATTCCCAATCACCCTTGTTAACATTGTAGATCTTAGTCAACGTATTTTCCAAAATCTTATTGAAAGCTTCTACAGTTCCATTTTCCCGAGGATGATATGGTGTACTCTTCTGGTGATAGAATTCAAACTCCTCAATCATATCTCTGATGGTATTATTAATAAAATGAGTTCTTTGGTCACTCATCAAAATCTCGGGACATCCAAATAAAGTGATCACTTGCTCAAATAAGAAGTGCGTTGTTGTATCTACACTACAGTCTTTGACTGGTGTTGCTTTTTCCCATCTCGTTAAGAATTCAGTCATAGTAATGATATATATAGCTCATGACCTTCTTGTTGGTGGATTAATAGGTCCAACAAAGTCTATTGCCCATTTTTCAAATACCTACAGAGTCACTTGTGGTCTTAGGGGCATCTCGTCCCTTTTTTTGGGTTTGCCAACCCTCTGATAGACATCACATTTTTGGCAATATTCCTTGGCATATTTATGGACTGTTGGCCACCATAATCATGTGCGTGATACCTTCTACGTGGTATCTTTTCCTGCATAGTGTCCTCCAACTATATCTTCATGAGCTTCTACTAAAATTCTGGGTCGTTCATGTTCCAATACACACCTTCTCAAAATGTTATATGTGCCCATCTTGTATAAGTGTCTTGCAATGAGTTGATAGTCTGAAACTATGAATACCTGATTTTTCTTCTATGTAGTGCTAAAGTCTTATGGCGCAACCCCTGTACTTAAGTATTCAATAATATTAGTGAAGTAGTCATGAACTACTTGTAATGAAATAATATTGCATCAGGAAAGTTGTCTTCCAAGTTAGTAGGTTCTTCTCCATTAGTTACCCTTGATAGGTGATCATGTTCTGCATTCAACTTCCCTAGTTTGACTATCACCTCGAAATCAAATTCTTGGAATAATAATATCCATCTACAAATCCTCCCCCCCAACACTAGCTTGCTGACTAGATATTTGAGGGCATAATGGTTTGTGAACATTTTAAATTGTTTACCGAGTAAATAGTGTCTGAATTTATGAAGTGTATATAACATGGATAGGCCTTCTCTTTCTATGGTGTTGTATTCCACTTTGATGCTGACAAATTTTTTCTTGCAAAGGTTATAGGATGGTCTAAGTCCCTTTCTCCTGGCTGCGCCAAAATTTCTCTAAGTGTTATGGCTGATGCATCTACGTGTACATGAAATGCATTTTCCCAATCTGGAAATACTAATATAGTTTTTTTCACCATATTTTCCTTTAGAGTGTCCAATCCATGTTGACAGTCCTCATTCCACTAAAATCTGATGTCCTTCTTTAACAATTTTTCCATTGGTGCAATAATCTGCGCATACCCCTTTATAAATTTCCTATAATATCATGTATGTCCCAGTGTGGCTCTTAACTGACGCATTGACTTTGGTGGTGGTAAATTCACAATGAATGCAATCTTAGTAGGCTCAACCAGTAAACCTTGTTTACACACTATATGTCCCAACAATATCCCAAAAGGTGTACCAAAAATTCATTTCTTGATGTTTAATGATATCTGACATTGCCTGCATCTTTCCAACATTAGTCTTAACACTCCTACATTATCCTTTAAAAGACTATATACAGTCTAGTAATCCATATATACTTCTAGAAACTGATGTGTGCATTCCTCAAAAGAAGCTATTACTACTCTAGAAAAAATGGTTGGTGCATTCTTCATTCCAAAGGGCATGACTGTATATTGGTAGGATCCCCATTTTGTATCGAAAGTAGTATTATACTTGTCCTCTGGAGCTATTTTGATCTGAAGGTAACTGTTATAACCCTAAATTTCACCACACATGCTTACCTGGCATCAAGCCAACTCATATCCTTTCTTTGCAAAAACTCTGCTAAACAACTATTTGAAAATCCTCTTGTGTAAAGGCCCATGCACCCTAACCCATTACTGCACGCGTGTACATGCTGGTTGACCCAAAACAACCCGCGTGGACTGACAAAAGCATGAAAAAAGGAAAGTTGCCGACGGAACAAAAAGCTATGGGTTAGTTAACTGAAACTCCCAACCATGCATGGCCGAGGGTTCGTCCAAATACCTAGCTCCTTCTAGCCTATAGAAGAAGGGGTAGGGATACCATTTGGAAGAGGAAGAATATATCAAAGAAACTCTGCCCATTTACGTATTTCATTGTCCCAACCCTTTAGCCTTTCCTAATGCCAAAGGAGATTTAAAGCAAAGCAGTTGAAGGAAAAAATAAGAGGAGCCCAGGATCAGGTTCAAGGAGCGGTGGCCGGTCCCAACTTTTGTAAAGTTGATTCATTTTAAGTAATAAAGAGAATGCTTTTCCCGTCCCAATTCATGAAATTTTTATGGTTTGATTAGTTTATGTTTGATTTCTAACCCATGAGTATATAAGTAATATGCATGCATAGTTGTTTCTCGTCTTGAATGCAGGTCAACTTTAGAAGGAGTCTTGCGAACAAGTAATCAAGCACAATGGAGGATCGACATCAAACGCCGGTAACAAGGTAGGTGGATCTTTCCATGCATTTACTAAGAAAAGGGGATTTAAATCTAGGGATGTAGGTAGAAAGTATTTTCTATTCGGTCATATCTGCATGCAAATTCTGAACTCTATTTGCTAGTCCGTAGGGTGTTTTTCCCCAACAACAGAATTGGCGACCATACTGGGGAATAACTCTTTATGGTTCCTGGAATTTTATTTAGTTTTTGGGTAGTTTAAAGACTAGTTTTTCTTGCCTGTCTTTTCCTTTTGTTTCTGTAAAGTCTGAGCTAGCAGGGAGTCTAGTTTTCCATACCAGATTTCCCTGACTTTTGATTGACTGTGTTTTTCGGGACCCACAGAGGTACATGTGGCCTGCACAAGGCCTGCACGCATGTACCCGCGCCCTATCCTCTTGCAACCCACGTGTGAACGCTAGCTGTAGAGGTAGGAGTAGCATGTAGGAGTTCAAAGAACCTTAGAGGCAGTCCTCCTCTTCCCTATCAGAATCACATATTCTCAGGGGGTTTTCTGGAATTCTATCCGAGTCTTGTTTGCTAGCAGTTCTATCTCATATTGTTTTTGCCTTATTATTTCTTCCTTTGCATTATTTGTTTTTCTTTTAGAAAGAGTATCCAAGCCTTCAAGGGATCTTGGTTATCAATACCAGAGGTCTTTTCCTGGTTTTGTCTGTCTGTATTCATTTTATTCTTAGATTTTAGATATACACGTGGCCTGTACAAGGTAAGCCCGTGTGTACACACCTTCTGTTGCTGTTCAGCGCGCATTAGCACGCGTGCTGTTTGAGTGACAGTCGCATGCTTGTACAGGCTACTTTTTGTTAAAGGTGAGGCAATCATCCTCTCCTTTGATAGGAAGTATTCCTCTCAAGTGTTTGAATCTCTGTTTGAATATTCAGTAGCTTAGGATTATTTTTACCCTTAGCTTACTTTTTCTCATTTAAAAAGTTGTCAGATTTTTTTTTTTTTTTTACGGTTTTTAGACAAGCGTGAGAGTCATTGTTTTTACAATTGCTATTGTGTGATTTTTTAATCTGATTCTTTGTGATCTTCACTCTAAGCTAGAGTTGTTTTTCTTGGTTTTTTGCTTGTCGGTATTTTCCCTTTCTTGCTTTATTAACACTTAAATAAAAAAAAAATCTCTTTTCATTTTCTTCTTTGGTTGAAGAGTGTGTTTTTGCATCATTAGCTAGGGAAAAGTATTTTATTTCATAAGTTTTTGCAGTTCACTTAGATCATAAGTAGCTCGTAGTCGAGTGAAACTCCTTTGAGTTTGCTGTCCAAAATCTAAGAAAAGTTAAAAAAGTCTTTCTTTTGAAAAGTTGTTTAAATTTTGCATTCAGTAAAAGTTTTGTTTCTAGCTTTTTTATTCATTTTTTTCTTTCATACTTTACACACCATCAGTTTTACCCTCATACCCCTTGACGTAAGACAAATCCATAAAAGTAACACTAAATTTAAAAAATACTAGACTTTTATGTTTGTAGGGTTCACAAACTAGTTCAGGACTAGGGCCTTGAATTAGGATTGGAGAGGAAACTCTTCAAGGCCATTTTAAATCAAACATTGGAGTCTGAGATAGGGAGTGTCTAAGTCTAGTTTCATGGAAGTTATTCGGGACCCCCCTCTAACACAAGGGATAAACACGAGGTCGTGTGCGGAAAGGTAGCGGAGATAACCCCTCCAAAGCCGGACCAATCGTAGTGGAGAACACATATAGAGGGCTTGTTTTGGGATTCCGTCGTTTGCATTTGCCACGGGGCTTCGTGGGTCTTGAATC